>JARHVA010003936.1:557500-597500 GCA_037957365.1 Torreya grandis | reverse complement strand
TTAAGGAAGTGTCATAACAACACTCATTTTGTCTATATAGGAAATAAAATTTCCAATCATTATGGATATGCATGAAATTGAAAGAAAAAATACTATGAAACATGGAATGAATGAGGAAATCACTATGACTATGCATGGAATAATACCTACTATGTTCATGGTTGGAACTAGAGTAGCGCAACAAAATATGGTAAATGGAATAAAAAGAAGAAGAATTATGCTTGGACACCAAAGTCGTATAATTATGATCATGAACAAAATCAGAGGAGCACAATGTAATTTGGAAATAATCTTGGAGAAATATCACCAACCACGATCACATATGGATGGCTAGATGATCAAGATTGAGACAAGTGTGTAATGATTTGAAGCACACTCATTTTTTGGTTTCTTCCTATGTTTCAGGGATGAAACATGTCAAGCAAGGAATTAATGCTAGGTACCTATGGATATGATATATTAATATATATGAGTTGATGGAGATACTAACATGTGGCACACATCCCCTTAGTTAGTTATATGGGTAAAATTTATTAGGATAATGAAGTAACTTGTGGAATTAGTATATTGGGTAATGGTCAGCCTACGTTGGGATTAGGAGGTTACCCATTCATGGGTTAGATAGATGTCTATATAAAGGATATGATTATCAAGGTAAATATATCAAGTAAGCATTGAGTCTTCTATTGTAGAGGATATTGGAGGTCCTCCGCTCGAAGAGACATTGTGGAGTTATTCCTTCCTAAAGGAGTATTATATGGCATTTCCCTACCTTAAGGGTATTTTTGCATATATTGAATATCAATATCATATCATAAATGGTCATTAGTATACTCAAAATTCACTCTCATCTAATACTTTAGTTACCTAGGGTTTGGATTATACCAATGTAGAATTGGATTCTATACATAGGATGATTCAAAATCTAAACAATGACTTCTTAGGAATTTAAAGGAAATAGGTAATTATTTTGGTTAGAAAAATTATCATAATTTTAGATTTACAACATATAATAGGACTTTCAAAAAATTCTTCAAATAATGAGTAAAAATAACAAGATAATAATTTTCTAGAGATGAACATAGTGGAGACAACTCTACCTAATTACTGCAAGGTTTAAAACACGTCAGAACATGGTGAGCTTGACTATGTTGCATTTTATGTAGAATTTTTAATATTCTAGAGATAAATAATGAGGTAATATTTAATGAATAATACAACATATCTCCCCCATGATAATACTTCCTCAAGCACAACTATAATATTTGAAACTCATGAGTTTTCTTTCCAAGAAAAGATGATAATGTATCAGAGGACAACTCAAATGAGGTACATGATTTATAGTAGTTATAAGGAATAAATTAAAATTTTAGGAACAAGTAACCCTTTAGTATGTCAACTCAACCAAATAATACAACTATTCCCCCAAATATAAAGGCTGGAAATATTCTACCTCCCCTGAAATGGAATGATCAACCCCTAAACAAGTAACAATAGATCAAAAGAGGATAAAACATGATTGAGGACATGAATAAGATAAAATCAAACATCACTCTTCATGAATGTGATCAAATTGATAAATATAATGAGCTCCTATGGAATTCCATTATAGGGAAGTCTTTTGTAGAGAAGCCAAAATCCACTCATATAAATGTCATATACAAAAGGAAGCTAGAAGTTTCTCCTTTCTTATTAATTATCATAGAATTTGGTAATAATGTAAAAAATTATTTAGTTGGATCTAGATCTTCATACACTTTAATTACAATTTCTATTTTTCAAAAGATATTATCAAATACAAGCCCATCCAAGAGGATAGTTTCATAATTAGATAAAATAATAGTTCTTGTGGTTAGAGAGATGAATGGCATGCACATTCAATTTGCATCTTAGTTGCATTTGCATATGACTATAGACATCCTCTTGGTATATATCCCAGAGGGATATGGATTATTACTAAGAAGGTAATATTCAAATATGCAAAATGGATATATATCATCAAAATTCTCTCACACTTGATTGCCTTAGAGAAGTATTCCAAATTAAATTTGAATTGATCAAGAGCTAAGATTGAAGTATAATATCTCATGCATTACAATGCTAAGAATGAAGAATTTAGTTATAAATCTCCTAATCTTGAGATCTATACCTTAACCAAAAAGTATGAAGTGCAAGGGCTAGAAGTCCAAGGGCCTTCCCAATTGCGGACTCTCTATTTTGATGCTATAAGATACAAGTAAAGATCAAGAATTAGTATTGAATTAGTTATCCCAATAAGAAATAAGTACATATAATCATATAGGTTATAATTATTGGGAACCAAAAATATATTACATTAGAAGTCACTAAATATGGAGTTGTAATTCACTTTAAAAACCAATGTTAAACAGATGCAAACATATAGAGATTTAGGTCTAGTGATTAATTAGGTCATAAAGAAATACCAATATGAATTATCATATCTTAATAGATACAAATAGTGTGCCTAGGATTTGATTGAGTCACTTGAATAATTTTGACTCTGTTGTTACTTTAGCTACCAATTCAGCACCATTACATGAGTCCAAAGTGTAGAGGTTATCTATTGAACTTGTACCTTGCCCATTGGTTCCTAAAAATGTACAAAAATTCTAAATTTTTGGTGATTATCAAAATATTATCCAATTTTTGACCAATTAAAGGCAATTTGAATCTCAAATCATTGATGATAAAGAAATCGGTATTTATGCCATGAGAAATTTAGAGAAGAAGAAGTCACTGAACTCAAATAAAATTATCTTCCTCTGGGGATGGATTGTTTTGAGAGAGAATTAGATATAGAGACCAACACATATAAATAGAGGTAACCCAAATTCAATGAATTTGATTTCAACAAGGAGAACTTGGGGGATGAGATGATCCATACTATGTCAAAATTGGTCTCAATTTCAACCCATAATAAAGATAAAGGGTGAAATATTTTCTCATCTATTATAAAGATGTGATTGCATGGACCTGTGAAGACCCTAATATTTTCAATTATAGAGTCATCACCCATACAATCCTATCAAAGATAGACATAATCCATTAAGGAAAGATAGATTCTATTCAATCCCCTCCTAGAACCACTAATCCAAAACTAAGTAGAGAAGTTGTTAAATTTTAATATAGTATTCCCTATCAGACACATAACTTGGGTTGCCAACTTGGTTCTAGTAAAAAAAATAATGGGGAGATCAGATTATGTGTTGACTTAATGAATCTAAATAAAGATTATAAGAAAGATAAATACCCACTACCTTCCTTAGATGAGGTGATCTAGATAGTAAGTGGTTCTACAATGATGTCCTTCTTGGATAGTTTTTAAGGATATAACTAGGTACTGTAGAATCTAAAGATAGGATTAAGACTATAATAACCACAAAATGGGGTACTTATGCATAAAATAAGATTCCTTTCATATTAATTAATGCAATAAATTTGTTTTAGAATTCTATGTACCACACATCTTAAGAGCTAATAGGTAAATACATAATCATTTATATGGATGACCTCACTATTTTATCAAAGAATAAAATTGATAATTTATTCCATCTACATTAAATTTTTGAAAGAAGTAGAAATTTTAGCATCTCATTAAACCCAAAAAATAGTATATTTGGTGTTACTAAGGGAAACATTTTTGGGTACATTACCACCAAGGAAGGGATCACCATTGATCCAAGTCAAGTTCAAAGGATTTCTAAGATTGTGTTCCTAACCAACAAGAAAGATCTCAAGTCTTTCTTCAAAATTATAAATTTTGTGAGGAATTTTATTTAAAGTGTTGAAGAAATTGTTAGACCTATGAATGCAATACTTAATCAAGATGCCAAATTGTAATGGACAATGATGAACTGAAAGTATTTTTGAGACATCAAGGATGTCATATCTCAGCCTCTAGTGTTAATAAGCCTATAAATAATTAAATACTTATTCTTATATTCATTTTCTTCATATAACACAATTTTTACTATGTTTACCTAGAAGAAGGATGAAAGTGAACATCCTATTACATTTATGATAATGAATATAAGAACAAGTATTTAATTAATTCTAGGCTTATTAAAACTAGAGGTTGAATAAATTCAAAAGGAGAAAATATCAAGTAATCTATGATAGACAAGTACATGTTTTCTCTTGTTAAAGTGATAAATAAATTATAGCATTACATCTTGATAAATAAGAATTTTTCCATTGTGGTAGACCCTATTGTCAAGATCGCTATGGGATAGAATGAATCAGGAGAACATAGAGGAAAATAGATGTAAAAATTATAGTAGTCTAACATAAATCAAGCATTCAAAAAAATTCATGGGACAAGGAATCATTTAGCTTATGACTGAGCCTTGCCTATGCATCACCATTGAGGAGGTCTATATGACCTATGTATCTAGAGGAGATTATTAAGCTGATATCATTCGATATTTACTCACTATTACTTATCCCCCAAAACTCAATAGGGAACAAAAGAGAGCCTTGAGATTCAAATATGCTTACTGTATGATTATAAAAGGGATTCTCTATAGAATAAATTATGAAGGCATCTACCTAAGATGTGTATCAAAAGATTAAAATCAAGAGATCCAAGATAGCCTACACCAAAAGATAGGTAGTATTCAAATACCACATTACATTAAGATTTTTAGAATGGGGTACTATTCACCAACAATATTTAAATATGCACATGCCCATGTAAGAACATGCCATGAATGTCAAGTCTTGGTAAAGATAGGATTACATGCAATAATTCTATTATAGATTGTTTTTTAAAATAGGAATTTACATAATGGATCTTGGATTTCAATGATGTCATCAACTTGAATTCTTCAACTAGCCACAATTGTTTTCTGACAGCTACAGATTACTTCACCAGATGGACTGAAGTAATGGCTATAAAACATTATAGAGCATAGGATGTAATCAAATTTCTTGATGAAAACATCACAACTAGGTTTGGTACCCTATTTCATTAGTTTATGATAGTGGTCCAACATTATAATTAGCTAAGTTTACTAAGTGTGCTCATGACAACCAAATCATTGTCAGGTCATTTTCTAATCATTACCTAGAAGGAAATGGATTGGTTAAATTAATAAATAAGAACATGATTGAGGCTATAAAAAATTCAACTAGAGATAAACCTAGAGAGTGGCATCATATAATTAAATATGCACTATGGGTAGATCAAACAAGGTACAAGATGACCCTCAAAGCTTCACCTTACCTTCTAATATATGGATGAGAATAAGTATTCTTAACTATGCTCAAGTTGCTAATATATCAATTCATGTAGGAGCACATGGAACCAAGTGAGAAAATGGGGTATTGATTATTTAATATAATATAAATAGAGGATTCAAGGATTGAAGCCTTGCATAATTTTAGTAACATCAATTCTTGGTCAAAACATGGTTCATTAGAAGAGAGATGTTTAAGGCATTCAAAAGATCTAATCTAGTGCTTCTATGGGACAAAGCTCATGAAAATAAATGACAACATGAAAAATTTACCCCCTTATGGATTGGACCTTACCAGATATTAGAGATTTTACGTAACAACTCTTTTCATTTAAGGGACCTCTAAGATAATAAATTGATATCTATACTTACTAGGTAGTTTTTGAAGTAATACATCATGGTTGTACCATATAGAGATGTCCCTAAGTAACAAAAAGTGTTTTGGTAGAAGTAGGAGTAGGTTAAATTCACTAATTTTATAATTAGGTTTATTGTTTTCATTCATTTTATTTCTTTAAAGTAGTTTTATACTTCCTAGATTAGATTTTTCTATTTTCTGCATATTAGTTTCATTTTGTTTAGTTCCCTATTTTCTAGATTAAATTTCTTTATTTTTATGACAATCAGATTGACTTCTCTTGTTAAGGATAAGATAATATCCAATTTAATACACTCTCATGCATGATTGAATTTATATGTTGAATTCATGAATAAGGTCACAAAATAAAGAACAAGCATGGGGAGAACATAAAATGGAACAAAAAGATTAGATTATTTGTAGGTTTTACACCTTTGTATCTAATTTTTTTAAGAATTTACGTATGCAAAAAACTTAACCATTGTTGTATAAAAATTGAATAGTTCTATCAGGTATGTAAAATATGATCTCATTCATCCATAAAAATTTATAGAGATTTCTTATTTCCTTGAATCAAATACACTTCTCACATTAATACTTGTTTAAGTTAATAACCATTGATGTGGATATAGCTAGCAAGAACATTATAATAAATCAATTTTTCACTCCTATCAACTCATAATCGTTCCTACCTTCCCTGTTATATTTGTATTCTTAAGAAAAAATATCAATGAACCTTAAATAGGATCAGTGCATTCTAAAGAGTGTTCAATAAAACTAAAATAAAATCTAAAGGTGATCAAATAATCACATGATGAAATAAGATCAATGTATCATGCATCATGCGAGTGTATGAGGGAAGAAATTGAGGAAGGATAAAAGGTATATCTATCATGGATATGGACACCCAAATAATAGTAGAGAAATGCTCAAGTCTCGTAGTTTTAATATGATTCAATGAAACTAGAATGAAACCTATAATTTATTTTTAGTTCTTGAAAAAAACTCAAGATAAGGGTAAAATAAAATCACTTCATCACACATAGATCCAAGTTATGAAAAAGTATAGTATGTTGAATGAAATATGGGGAGTTACTTTCATGTTTCTAATTTAATGATTATTTTATGGTATACTTCATATTTATTTTCAATTACTAACCAAAAATATTTGGATCTCAAATACTTAGGAGTACACCACATGTGAGTCACCATTTGTTGTACTCAACACACCCCATTTGTAATATTTTTTACTTATAAGGACCCATTAAATTTCAATAGGTCTAAACCTAATTTTTAAATATTTTCCATCACTATTTATATGTGTATATGGATACACTCAAATGCCTTAAATTTATTATTCTTTGTGTGGAATATATCGTTAAGTATGATGTTAGATATAAATGTAACTGGAACTCCCTCATTATCTAAGTTTTTATCATGTGATTTAATCATACTAACATGTCAATGGCTTCAGGGAGTTTTACATAAATTTAATTTTTCTAATATGTGTGACAATTACTAATTGGTAATCCTAATTTTTAGACGTAGCATATTGTACACTTCATAAGTTATATAATTTGTGGTTTTTGTCTTCACAAATTTTGTTCAGAAACATTATCTTTGATACTTTTGTTTAGACATTTTTTCTTCACAAGATGTGTTCACAACTCTTAAATAGTGAAAGTCATGTACTTTGGAATTTTGGTTCTTCATATCTTTTTGGTATTTGTAAGAAGTGTTCATCCGAGCTTGTGCTCATCGAAATATTTTTAGCATTGTTAAATTTTTTATCATTAATTTTGGTCTTCGGAATTTTTTTGGCCACTTTTTCCCATTGAAAACTTTTATTATAAAAACTTCCAACTTTCATGATTTTTACACTTCACATATTTTGATATTTTAGAATTTTATTAAACTGCAACTTTTGAGTCTTTGAAACATTTCCTTGGATCTTTTTCTGGAGCCTTTGTCTTCATGGGATGTGTTTGCAATTTATGGGTTTTCGAAACATTTGTTCAAAAATCATTTTCATAATATTTGGTCTTTGGAATTTTTTTCATGAGGTGTGTTCAGAATTTTTGTTTGAAATTTTTATTCTTTGTAGATTTAGCCTTCATGTTTAATGTATTCAAGGCATTGTGATAATTAGTTGAATCGGTCTCAGTGTAAGTTCTGACACCTAACTTACCAAGGCACACTAAATGTTGTAATTTATTTTACACAATATTAGTGATAGGGTTACTCTTTTCCAAGGTAACAACATGGAATTTATTAGAACCTATAGAAAGCCTATGTGGCATACCAATAGGCCTCTACTAATTTCAAGTAGGATCTTCAGGGCCATACTCTAGAATAAATAGAGAAAGAACGTAGCTTTGGAAGGGATACAATTACCAAATTATATATCTTTTGAATGTAGAGTTGCATGAGGGAAAATATTGTAGCCATGAAGAGTTACAAAGAGAAGATGAAATCCTCATACAAGGGGATACGGAGGTGATTCCTGTTGGATAAAAGTATGAAGACATCATTGTGAGAGCTGATAGGGATGAAGGTGAAGAAGGCATCCAAGAGGAGATGCATGTGGGTGAAGAGAGCAACAAAACATTGCTGTATTTTTTTATGATGGAATATTTAGATAAGGATGTGCAAGAGGAGGTGAATGTTTCTATGAAGGACAAAATGGATGTGAATGTTGGGTAAGATAGTGAACATGAAGAGTGATTGGAAAATAAATTTATGCAATCTAGTTTACACATGGAAAGTGAGGAGATGATAGATGATGAAGCCATGAGATAAGATCTACAGGTGATTGTTATTTATGATGTTGTGGGATATCTAAAATGTGGTTGGATAGTGTTTGGAGAAATCTAAGCGGTATTTAGCTAGAGGTGGATGAATAATGGTAGGCTTGAGCTCACATGGGAAGATAAGATGCATGATAAATCATCTTGGTGGAGGAGGATGGTTTGTGGTGGTGGGTTAGATCCCACATAAGAATCCATTGGGATATGGATGAGCATTTATTTGAGGAGGATAGTTTCAGGTGAGATTTGTGATCACACAAGGAAAAGAGGTAGAAGGCTAGTATATAGAAACTACAAATTGAAAAAGATAAAAAAGAATATTATATGGGTACACTTGGTATATTAGAAGGGGATGTCATGGTCATTATTCTTCATGACTAAAAGAGTGTTTTTACTAATTACCCCATTTATGTGATCATGAGATCACATTATCTACCTCATGTGTCTTATGCAAGAGAATCCAAGGGTTCAAGAAATTCTATATTGCCAAAAAATATAATGGTGCTTTTATTTTTTATTAAAAATAAATGGCAAGGATAGACCTAGGACAAATCATAAGATCTGAGTTTTTTTTAATTAGAGGAGAATGATGTGGTAGTAAAACACTATTCATGCAATAATATGCTTTGTTTATTATTCACTGATAAGGTGGTAGACACTATTCATTCTAGTGAGGTGTCATGACACTATTCTTGATTACTTCGGTGGCATGGGGTGCATTTATGTGATGTCACATGGAGGAACATGGTGGTGTCCTATCTTTTGTAAAGTATATGCTCTTATTTTTAACCCTTGTATAAGCAACAAACCTTCTACTATTCAACAATTGTATTTCACATCTGAAGGTGGCACCAACTTTAAAAATATTATTTATGATTGCTCAAATATGACCCCATAAATCATGCAGCATATAACTTTATTGGATCTTACTCTTATTTATCATGATTCATCCAAGTGCGATGTGGGGTGTAGGTTTTCATTTGTCATCGTTATTCCTTGAAGATCTATATATCATTGTAATCATTCCTTTTTTAGAAGCTAAGTTTGGGAAATAAGCTTGTGTGACTCTTGAAGTGCCTCATTAGCTTGTGATGCCATGATTGTATTATGTTTTGAGATAACTTGTTGAAGCTAGATTGTGTATTAATGCATTCATTAAGAATTAATGATAATTGTGAGGAGATTATGTGATGAAACCCTTATTTTATTATGTGTTATGTTAAGCTTATGTATTGATAAATCCATTATGTGGTTGGAGACCACATCACCTTAGGATATATATTATAGTGTTTATTCTCTTTATTATTTTTTGTGTTTTATCCATGCTCTAACTTAATGAATAATATTTTTAAATGGAGCACATGAAGAAACAATGAATTCCAAAATCTTATGTGACATATGAAAGATACACCCACTCCTTGATCCCATTATGAATATATTATATTGAATGACTATGAATACAATAAAAGAAAACATAAAGTTATAAGGTTCATCTAGGAAAGTGTTTGAAAGACTGTGTGGGATCTCAGATATACTTTCCCATTTTTTTTATTATTATTAGCACAATGCTTCACAAAACTAACTACAAAGGAAAAAGCATGCCCGTATCCCACTAACCTCATTTATAAGGGTATTGTGAGATTAAATATAGAGGGTGATATTCTCATCTTATTTACAAAAAAAATTAAACATTTAATATAGGTTATTATGGTATCAAAAAGAGAGCCTAGGCATTTCTTATATATCGTGAGGTATGTGAAAAATAAAGTTTGTGTTTAGTGTTGTACAATCGTTATGAGTATTAGGTTAAACCCATCACACAATGATGCATTTAAATAGATAATCGTGTATCCCTTCAAAACAATAACTAAGTAATTTTAAATATTTTATTAAAAAAAGAACAAAGAAATAGAGAATAAAGAGGAAAATAAAATCAAAATATTTTTGTGAATATAAATTAAAAAATTCAACTTGAGGTATAATTAAAGATATTTTATATTAGATTTTATTTAATGTGACATGAAAATATCTTAATTTTGAGACTACTCCAAGGTTGAATAGAATTTAAATGTTACATGTTTCATTTATATTCTAGGTTGAAGATTATTTAATCTCAAAGTTAAGAATTTACAAAAATCAGACGAAAATCCTTACATAAATATCAAAAAAATAAAAAGCATTATTCTTAAAATATCAAATTCACCAAAATGATTGATCTATTTTGGATTTATTTAATTAAACTAATAGATATAAATTATTTAAATTTTAGTGCATGAATATTTATAAGAATGTAATATGATACAAATTTTATATAATTTTAAATTAGGTAGAAATATTAAGTAGATGTACAAATATAGAAACCTCCTTAAAATAGATATTATATTGACTGAAATTTTGAAATACCTAAAAATACCTATGTATTGTGTTGTGATTGAATTGAAGACTTAAAGATATGTTTGGATAAGTCAAAAAAAGAGGATAGGGTCACATTGTGACAAAAACTTGGGTGAATGTGTGACTTATTTATCAATGTAGATCAGTGCACCTATCTATAAGATTTTAATTCTTAATTTTATTTTCTAACATTTTGCATGAAAGACATGTAAAACATAAACACTATATCTTGTACAACTAACACAATATAAATCAAATGCTTAAATAGGGTAATAAGGTGAGGGAAATAACTGATCTATTATCATAAAATCCTACATAATTTTAGTGTTCCCTACATATCCCAAATGGGCCATACACTGATATAGTTCTCCATCCTAGGGTGATTATGTGAACCATTTCTTTAAAATATTTAAATTTATCTAGAACATTGATTTAAATTATTCAAAATAGATGCCCCTTCCCCAAAATAAAATATATTTAGTCATTTACTATGATTTTTATGATGAAAAATAATTAAAATTTGAAGACACAGTGTTCTTTTTCTAAATGTGTAGTATAATATCTAAGTGATTGCTATATGGGTTCAAACAAGTCCCTTGATATGGTTATTTATGTGAATTTCTCAAATATTCTCATTGATCAACCTTAGAAAAGGACCAATAGATTCATTATGAAATGCCTCAATTGAAAATAGTGATCATTTGAAGTGTGGGGGATAATGCCACATTAGTGGACAAGGCATCAATACGAATCTATAAAACTTAGTGTGGTCCTATCCTACAAGGATAAAATAGTTGATTAAGGTTTTAAAAGAACCTGTAGATTGAATAAACATATATGATGATAAAATAGGGATGTTACTATGATAATTTTAGTGTAAAAATGAAAATATAGGCTCTTATTATAGATTTAAAGTTATGTAAATTGTAAACAAACAAATCAATGTAAGGTTTTATATATTAAACATTGTCAAACAATTAATGATTTATTTTATATATCTATATAATAGTTGGTAGGGGACTATTTAAGGTGAAAAAGGATTGTAAACTATAGAGTATGATATTCCATTAAGTGATTATATTTAGAGACACCTTACTCTAATTTAGATACTTTATCATGTAAGATGATAATATTTTTCTCAAGAGGGTATGCATTAGTAAAAGTTGGTTGTTGACCTTGCGTAGTAATGATTGGAGGTGTATATGATTCCCTTATGGAAATAGGAATATAAATATGTTATAATAATTTTGAGGCCCCAATAAAAAAGGATGTTATCACATATTTTGCTATACATGTTGATATATGAATATACTTAATAGTAGTAACTGGAAAAATTTAATATGGAGGATTAAAAACTCTAAAAGGTACATCTTGTTTTTATGTTTGAGATGATATAATATTTTATTTATGTGATATCTTAGATGTGATTAGAAATTGGAAAAAGTTATCCACTTGGTGGTGACATTTTCAAAGCTCTTTTAAAAAATTGAACAACTCTTGGACTTGTTGACAATCTACCATAATGAGTTCATTGAGATCAATTCTATTGGATATTTTAGGATTGAATTTACTCTCATGGATAGTTTGATTATCTTGATTATCAAATCTATCATTAATGTCATCTTCAATGTTTACATAATTTGGAAGGTTGCCTCACTGTATTGATTAAAAGGGTTAATATTATCCATTTTAGAATAGACTAAAATAATATGAATATGCTATATAGGTATTACACTTAATCCATCACTATGTATCTAAATAGCAGAGATAAACTTCTTGAGTGGCATGCAAATGGGTAGAATAAAAATAAAAACAAGTATAACTAGGCAAGGTGTGTTTGTTTTTACGATCTTATATATACAAATCCCTATATTAAATAGTGAACACATCCTAAAAAGAACTAACTATGGAGGATTCCATCATCCTGTATCCACACTATCATGTATTTAATATTTTTTTGGATTAAATTTCTATGGATAATGGATTGCTAATACACTAAAAGAATAAATAATTGAAGGCTTCTTATGGATTAAAAAAATGTGAAGATTTTTTGATATATCATGAATTATGTGGAAACTAAAATACTATATTATGTTTTCTAATTGATTGAGTATTGAGTTAGTACCCCTCACCACACCATGACATAGGTAAAATTGAATACCACTTTTCCTAGAATGACAACTCATATTAATTTAAATATAGTGCAACACAATTTCAAGGAAGAATATGAAGAAAAAGAAAAAAACAAAATAAATTAAAATTAAAAACAAAAATAAGATTGTTTTGTATAGAATTAGGTAACTAATCTAAAATCCTAGGTCAAAATTATAAAATAAATGTTAAAAAATGTTTGGGTCCACCAATAAATTTCACCCTATTTTTTATAAAACAATTATTTTTTGTGATGTTAATAAGTACAACACTTGAAATATGTTAGAATTCTAAAGATGTGAAATAGTTAACAATTATCATTTTGACAATTTATAAATATGTAAAATTCATATTTAATGAAAAAAACAGGAGAAATTTTATATGTATGAAAGTGGAAATCAGTAAAAGTTGTAACTATAAATGCACAAGATCAAGAACACAACTTAAAATTGATTCTAGATAGGTCCACTATAAGTTTATTTCAGCCTGGGTTATTTTATACATTAATCACTAACTTGTCCCAATTTAGTGTGCTTAATGATAGACAAAAAGGACATAAATAAAATAAAAATATTGATGATGATAGATCAAAAGAACAATCTTAAGATATTTATGGATAAGATATATATAAAGGGAGAAGAGTTCAGCCTATTCAAATATTTTTACCATGGAATTTTCTTTGTTGAATGTGATAAAAATCTTATTATGAGGCCTATGTCTATTTATTAATGTTTTATATTAAAGTTCGGATTATGCTATAGGAAATTCACTATTTTATTTATATGGTATTTCAAACCCTAACAACACTTTAGAGACATATAATAGTAAAAAATGGTGATTTTAATGCATTAATATGACCTCAATAGCCGACTTAGTGATTTGTTACTTCTTGATTATCCAATAATAAAAGGACAGTAATTATCCCACGTAGCTCTCCCAACTAGAGTGATTGTACAATTACACTAATTGAATCTATAAGTATCTAAAAATATGGATTTGATACTTAAGATTAATATATCTTGACTTATTTTAAATTATTTAAACTTTGATTATGGTTTCTCCTTGTGATTAATCTTGAATTAATAAATAATAAGGCACATTTTATCATTTTGAAATAGTATGAAAGTGATCAATAGATAGTGTTAATCTAGAAATAATGAATGGCCTTTGATGTGTATTTATAGGTGAAATTTTTGACAATTTCATTTAGCTAACCTTATGAAACATGTGGAAACACCCAATATAATGTTTCAAAATTTGAAGGCTATCCATTAATTTGTGTAGGAAATGGCCAATGTAGGTAGAAAGGAGCATGGTGATGCTCCTTTCTACCTAATGTGAACATGTACCAAAAGGTCAAGGATAGATTTTATAAGCTTGGGCATAGTATTACAAATATTCTAATAAAGTTCATAATTTAAATTTTAAATCTATGTGTAGTAGTGAATGAAAACAAAATGTCAAGCCCACATATAAATAAATGGATTTGAGGAATGGGAAATAAGTGTCATGTATTTAGGCACAAGTCATGTAGCCTAGGGTATGTATATAATTTCAGTATTTTCATGTATATGTGACCAAATTTATGTATATAAAATAATAATTAAATTAATTACTATTATTTAAATAAATTTAAATGAATTACATCATGCATTTTTTTTTTGTTCCCACCATTTCAAATTTCATAGGCAATCTAATGAAATAAGATCAAAACATAAATTTCAATAATTTAATTTTTAGACTACCCCAATCTATATCATAAATTAATATAGAATCAAAATTAATAGAATTTACACATTATTAATAATATTATTGATGCTTGTATATTAGTATATGTAGATTTTTTTCAAGGATCTTCTTGCATAGTGGGAACTAAGGGTTGGTGGAAAAAGTTGGATTCAACCCTTGGATTTTTAAAATGTCTCTTTTAGGTGTCATAAATGTTTTAAAAAAGGGCATCTATTTAATGAATACCCAAGCCTTAAATTTAATAAAAAATGTTTTGTGGTGGAATCAAGCAGAGATAAAACATATTACAGATCATGTTGCAAATGCAAGTGGAATATGAATTGAAGGCCCATATTTAATACCTTAGACTCCTTTGGGAGCCATGAAACACATCTAAAAAAATGAGTAACATTTTACTAAGGCATTGACTAAAGAGGTGGGTGATATTATGTTACAAGAGAAGAATGGTAATGTTGTGAATATGCCAGATTCATTAGTTTAGATTAATTTAGAAGGAAAATGATTTTATGACTAATTTTTAATACATAATCAAGCAAAACCTATGGAAATATCTATCCCCATATTTTAAAATCCTGAGGAGGGAGGAGAATGAAGAGCTGTAAGTAAGAAAAAGAAAGGAAAATGTATGAAAATCGTGATAATGTCTCTTAGATTGAATAAAGAAAATATAATGAGAGATACTTAGTAGCTTTAGTTCATGTTTAGGATCAATATAATGAAATCAATTCTTGACGAGAATATTAGCAGCCGAAGCCTTTTTATTTCTTCTTTTTAGATGTTTTATGGTTTTTTTTGTAATCTTTAGTTGTTGTTTCATTTACAGGGCCGGGTCCCTTGTTCAAAAACTCTCCATTTTACCCATAATTAAAAAAATAATATTTTTGGATTTATTATTTTATTGCATCATGATTATCATAATATATTTGGATTATATATGATTTAGTACCATGTTCTACCCAAGTAATAAATGCACATGAAAATAAGGGTGTAATGAAGGACCCTTTGACTACTCAGTTGTGTCACTCAGTAAACAACCCACTCAATACAAACTTGGTAAATTTTACCCAACTAATAATACATAAGTTATTATTAACTCATTATTCTTATTTAATTTTAATGATTGAGTTACATATGAATATCTCACTTAAGGGTTTAACCAACAAATAACAATCAAATGAAAGTTGAAAGATTAAAGGGGAATTAAACAATAAAATAAATAATAATGTTTTCAAGTCAATAATGATCAACTAAAATAGGGAAACAAACCCTAAAAAATAATTGAAAATATGTTGGAAAAATACATCAAATTTGTAAAAGGTCCACAACTTCTAGACATGAAGCATTGTCACATGTCATGTAATCACCCTCTTAATTATGAAGTAATCTTGCATATAATGGAGTTGAAATTTTTTTGGGAGAGTAAAAAATAATAAAACACCATCTTTTGAAACTAACCACCTTTGCTAAGACCCCATTATAGGATTCTAATGATGTTGCAATATAGTAATTATATAGTCACTCAAATTTGGTCACGAATACTAGATTATGTCAATTTTGGCCATATTTAATTTTACTTGAATTGATCACTTAATTTTGACCTATTTTTACACCTCACTCTTTATTAAGAACATATATGGATCTATTTAATTTCTAAATTTATTTTTGATTCCTAAAATTAATTTATAACAACTTATTGAACCTGAAAACTATCAAGAACAAAAAGTTACCAATAGGCCAAGATCTTGAAATAATACTCAAAATTGATTCGTATTGATTGATTTAAAATAATAAAAAACCCAAATCATGCTTAAATAAGCTTCAATGTAGAATTTAGAGTTGACATGCAAAAATTCAAAAAAACTAAAATCTAAATAAAGTCTATTTTTAATAACCACTATTTATAGTAAGTTTTGTATCCAAGCACGTGTGGCTCAAAATATTTCTTGAAATAAATTTCATACTAAAATTAGCCTGTGAGATGAAATTCAACTAAATTTGACTTTTGGTTCTAAAAATATAAAATTCTCACAAAAATCATTAAACATTAATTTTAGACCCTCAAATGATCACGTTTGGCCTCAAAAAAATATTGAAATCAAATTTAAGCAAATAAAGTGGTTAAAATAAGAACCAAACTTTCTAATATGATCATTTTGGCATGTGGAAGAGCTCAAAAGTAGTTATGCGATGTATAAAAAATAGGACAACCTTCTGGAGGTCATAACTTTTGACTCGTAGCTCTGTTTGAGTTCTTTCACGTGCCAAAATGATCATATTAGAAAGTACATTGTTGTTCCTAGGAATTTCTACTTGCCTAAGAATATTTTCAACATTTTTTAAAGGCCATACGTGATAATCTGAGGGTCCAAATTTATGATTTGATGATTTTTTTGTGTTTTTTCTATTCTTAAAAATTATATGTTTTTAGAACCGAACATCAACTTCAGTTCAATTTCATCCCATAGTCTCATTATAGTGCTTAGGATATTTTGAGAGAGTTTTGGGATATTTTAGGAGTTTTTAAAAATAGGCATTTTTTTTAGATTTTTTTTTTTTTTTCAAATTTTGCATGTAAACTCTAAATTCTGAGTTGAGACTTATTTAAGCATGGTGTGGGTTTGCAATTATTTCAATAAATTAATACAAATCTATTTTGAGTATTGTTTCAAGAACTTGGCCTATTGGTAATTTTATTTTTATTGTTAGTTTTTGGGTTCATTATTATGGGTCAAAAATTATGGCCTCTAGAAGGTTGGTCTATTTTCTTTGCATCATTTTCCTCTGATTGGAAATAACTCAACCCCTACAAGTTACCTTGATTATACTAACACCATTTATCTTTATCAATATTTTTTAGCTCTCATTTTTTAATCCAAGTGTTTTCTTCTCGATGCAATCCTTCCTATTGCACCAAATATCTATTATAATTCCCTTGCCTTGTGCTCACTATCTTCATATCCAAAACTTGCAATATTTTTTATTTCTTCTTCTTCTTTGAAAATTTTTGCTCCCAAATTACTTCTTCATATTCATCTCTTCACCATCTTTTCCATGGAATTCATATAAATCTGAAACATTAAATACTAGAGATAGATCAAATTTCTATGGTAAACTTACCTCATATGCATTATCTTTGATTTTCATCATAATTCTGTATTATCCATTTTTATTTTAGTTCAACATATTGTATGTGCCTTTTAAAAATCTCTCTTTGCTTAAGTAAACTATTACTAACTCTCCTTCTTCAAATACCTTGGATCTTCTTCTGATATCTACTACTACTTTATATTTCTCATTAATTTCCTACAACTTTCTTCTTACCCCTTGTAATTGTTGCATATGCTCTGCAAACACTTTTGCATCATCACTTAATCAATTTGCAATTACAAATTATACAAAATCTAAAATGCCCATAAGATTTCTCCTATAAAAAATTTGAAAATGTAACTTTCTTATTGATATATTCAATAAATTTTTATATGCAAACTCATCTTGTGGTAAATCCAAGACCCATTATTTTAGCTTCTCTCCCACTATACATCTCAATAAATTTTCCATGCTCCTATTCATAAATTTTGTTTGTGTATCTATTTGTGGGTGATATGCACTATTGTGTTGTAACTTATCACCCATCTTCTTCCACAAAGTCCTCCAAAAATGACTTATAAATTTTGTGTCCTTATCTAAGGTAATAGTTTTTGGAACACCATGTAATCTAAAAATATACATAAAAAATAATTCTACAATTCTAGTGGCAAATTTGGTTTTCTTACATGTAATAAAAAGAACAATTTTAAAAAAATTGTTTACAACAACAAAAATTGAATAGTTACCTCTTTGTGTGTTTGGAAATCCCAGCACAAATTCCATACTTAAATCTATCCATGGTCCTCTTGGAACTGGTAATGGCATATATAATGTAGTATTTTGTGCATGTCCTTTAGCCACATGACATATTTTGCACCTTGAAACATACCTTCTCACATATCTCTTCATCTTTGGCTAAAAATACTTTTCCTCCACCAAAGATATTGTCTTTGTCTTACAAAAATGTCCATTCAAACCACCATTATGTAATTCTCTTATTATATTATCTCGTAGAGACCTAATTGGAATGCATAATTTTTTCCCTTTGAAGATATAACCTTCATATATAAGATACTCATCATGAATAATATATGTCTCACCTATTAATGGATTCATGCATTGCTCAACTACGTTACTAAAATATGGATCAGTATCATATAATTCTTTAATAGATTCAAATCTAATTACTTCACTCACCATAGTAGTTAATAATGCTACCCTCCTGCTCAATGCATCAACTAACTAATTCAATTTTCTTGATTTATGATTTAACACAAAAGTATACCCCTACAAGAAAAAAACCCAGTTTGCATGCCTACTATTCAAAGTCTTTTATGTATTCACATACTTCAGAGTCTCATGATCTATAAATAGTATAAACTCATTAGAGATTAGATAATGTCTCCAATGTCTTAATGCTTATACAATTACATAAAGTTCAACATCATAAGTAGAATAATTTTTTCTTACCTCATTTAATTTCTCACTCAATTACATTATGGCTTTCCTTTTTGACTCAACACAACACCAATTTATATAGATGAAGTATCACAATTTTTGTTTCCAAAATTAGCTTAGCTCATTTTTAGAAAACCCCCATATGAAACTTATTTGTTTCGCCCTTTGTCTCTCTACGTTCATTTTTTGAGATGGGTTTTTCTCATTCTCATTTTTGCTCAACTGACATTGTTCAAAGTTTGTAATGTCTTTTCATTATGTTTTCCCCAAAATGTGAATCTTTTTATGGTCTCGATGCGACCAGGGGACCAATTTCCCTTTTTCTATAATTAGCCTTATTTCTTCCATTTTAATGCAATTGTGGCAATTTTTGCCATCAGTGCATTTTTCCTTTATGCCATACATGAGTGGAAAATTTTCCCACCCTTGCATTCCAGATGCAGGAGCAGAAAATTTTTTTGCCCCTGCATTTTTCTCCCTCACATGTAGGAGTGACAAATTTTGTCACCCCTACACTACCTCAATTTTTGTGCATAGCATTTATGACCACACACGTCGAGTGGTTGGGGTCAATTTTCACCCCATTTAATCCATTTTTGGTTCATTATGATTCATTCCTTCCACTCCTTCTGCCCTCTACCTATGGATGATCCAACAAGCGGGAAAAAATGTGTTTCGATGGATTTGAGATCACAACACACATTATTTTATAGGTAGGTCCTTGTTATCAAATTTTATTTCTTGTTATTTCCTCTCTTTAGGTTTTGTTTTTGGTTTTATTTTTGGTTTTACTCTCTCCCCCTCTTCTCTTCCTCCAACCTTGGTGTCTTTCCCCTCAAACTGATTGGCCATCCTCCTCTTCTCTTCTTACCGCATCGGCCTTCCACCACTTCCCCCATGCTAGGGAAGAAAATTTCACTAGCCTCTCTTATCTCCCATAGTTTTCTACTAGCAAGGGTGGTGGACTTCACCGCCCCAACTGTATGTTACTCCCTTACCTGTAAAGGTGGAAATTTTTGCCACCGATACAGCTTTATGAATCCAAAGTATGCAGGTGACAAAATTTGTCACCGTTACACCTGCAAGGGTGGCAAATTTTGCTGCCCTTACCTTCTTTCTTGCCAAAGCATGCACATAAGGAAAAATTTGCCACCCGTGCCTTTTTTTTGTCCCACATGCAGAAGCGGCAAAATTTACCACCTATGCACATTAACTCTCCCACATGCAGGAGCAGCAAATTTTACCACCCTTGCATCTCTTTCTTCAATTTATCAAACTCCAAAGAAATTTTAATCCCTTCCATTTTTTGCCTCCTCCCCATTTTCCTCCTGTTTCCACCTCGGCCCTGTCAAGTACCCTTCCTTGGTCATGATCACCCAACGTAAAAATTCCCCAATTTGTCCATTTTCCCCTAATTGTACAATAATGATTCTCATTGCAGTACCCCCTGAGGATTCTCATTCATCGGCAACTGCTCAATCAAGGCTCATCCCAATTACTAAAACTTCTTCAAAGAAGTTGAAGGCCATGAAGTACCATTATGAAGGTGTTTTCCCAATCACCTCGGTCACTTCTAATGTCGATGACATTAGAGACATAAAGATCGGCCATGTGGATATGGGTAAGTTTGTGGAGAGAACCAAGGCAACCAACTCAAGCTCAGAGATGAAGCAAAACATTTAGATAAACATCCATCTAATTGCCTCTTTCCTTGTAGCAATGCATCACACAGAGTTCATCCTCAAGTGCACCCAGTTCTACAACAGAGAGACTGGTTCAGTGTTAAATGCTAGTAGTAACATGATAATTCAATTGGACCTCAGATTTATTAATAAAGTCTTCATGTGCCCTCCTACTACTGAAGTGCTAAAAATTGACTTTGGTAAGGCATAGAAAGAGTATGACAAGGATCTTGAGAGGGTGAAGAAGGTGATGAATAACAGGTGGCTCAAGACTCCTAGGACCAACTTATCTAGATGGTCGTAGAATTTTTTGAGGAGTGATTTCATAGAAGAAGTTGGTGACTTAACTACTCTTCTCAGCAGAGTACGAGGTCTACCATCTTCACAATTCCATAAATGGATGTATCCCTTTATCGAGATAATCCTATAAGGGAAGCAAGTCATCTTCTGGGGTGAGTAGATCAACTATGCTCTTCATGAGTAGTTGACAAAGGTATCTACTACTTTGAAGTTCTATATGACTTTGTACTTGGTGTACATTACACTCTCCATGTGAATCTTTCTAGGTTTGACAACTGAAGGAGACACAAGAACCATACCAGTCTATTCATATTACTCTTAGTTGATGCTGAAAAGATCAATCTATCACTTTAAGAGGGTAAATGATTCCTTATTTTCAATGTTTTTGTGCATTTTTGATCCTCAGCTTGAACAAAAAAGAGTATCAAATGAATCCTAGACAGTCATCAATGACTTTGGCTACATGTTTCTATAATTTTCCTCCTTTTTTTATCTATGGGTTGACTTTTTTCAAGGCTATCCCTACATGCTCCCTCAATTTCCATCCAACAAATTAGTCCTATTGAAGTTGTGTAGGCAAATTATTGTCATACACGCTAAGCAAATAGAACTAAAAAGTCAAGTTTCAGGTTCCCAATAAAAGTTGGTAGATAATCAGTTTTGACTATAGCCAAAGCAAGGGTAATGGAAACATAAATGAAATTGGTCACCACGAAGTAGTTCAAGAGAAGTTCTAATTTTGACTACAAGGGTGTCAAGGATATGATCTGAAGAAAGACTCAGTTTCATGAACCCATGATTGAGGACATCTGGGTAGACTTGAGAACAACAAAAGAGATCAAAAGGATGGACAATAATAGGCTAACTCTAGATTAGATCAAATATCTAGGACTTGCAGATATTCCCCCTAGTCTGCTTGATCACAAGAACATAATTAACAGTAGATACTTGGCTAACAAGGTCTCTGAATCTCCTCTTCCTCCAATTTAGTGGTCCCAAAAAGAATTGACTTCTTTGAGAAAGAGATTCAAACCAATATTGGCTAACACCAATTATTGGCTAGCAGCCAAAAGGATCACGTTGAAGGAATTCATCATAGAATCAGACGCTAAATTTCAAGTAGAAATAAGGAAGAAGGTAGAGAACATGACTACAAATAAAGGAGATGTTCCTTCTCCATCTAGGCCTCACAAGCCTAGAATGATCTTTGTGTCTAAGAAATTAAAGGTTTCTAAGGGACCAGAATCAACGGCTAAGGGGGTTGAAGAACAAAGCACTCAAGAATAGGTAGCACAAAAAATAGAGATAGATGATAAGACTTTAGAGCAGTAAAGAACTAAGCCTCTATCTCTCCAGAAAGGGGCACATCCACTTGAAGGCATTTCTTCTTCACCACCTCAATGTCCTGTGGCATCTCCTTCACCTCTTTCTCCCATCAGTGTTCGTTATTTTGGAGCCACCTCTCCTTCTGGATTTATATTTGGCAATCCTTAATGTGCTTCTGGAGACGTCTTTCACTCATTAGGTTCTATCCCTAGTCCCTCTTCTCCTTCTTTCAATATCAGTGAAAGCTCCACCATTGACTAGTCAGTGGCTGATACAATTTCACCTGTTACTCCCACTGCACCCACTGTTCCCACTAGCAGTGCAGAAATTACCCTAATGACACCAGCTGTAGAAACTATTGCCATAGTAAGTACTTTTTCTCTCCCTCCTTGGTTGTCAGCTTTCATGCCCAAAATGAAAAAGTTAGCCATCTCTGTAGATGACTTTGATTTTGGCAAGATAGTATTAGTGAAAGCTAAGGCCCCTAAGAGACCAAGGATCCTTTCAAAAATGGTTAAGGAAAAGGGGCACAAATTTTTGGAGATAGCCAAACCTCCACAAGATGCAACCCTAGAGGGTTTTGACATTAAAAAATATTCTATTTCTCATGTTGAGTTGGGAAAGGTCACTCATGAGGGTGCAAAGAGAAAACCTACAGTCTATAATGGATATCATGGTCTAGAAATTTGACAGGGAAAAGGAGATGAAAGATTACTATAAAGTAAAGGCATAACAATTGTTTGTCATAGTTAGGAAATTCACTCTTGCTCATGAAGCAGTGACCCCAGAAGCCTTTTTCATAGATGATCCTGTTATTTAGAAAGCAAAGAAAACCTACATGAAGGGGAATGTGGTAGAAGATTATATTGAAAAGATGCATACACAAGGAATTTCCTTGCTTACATAGGTTGCTAAGAAGATAGACAAGATGAAGAAGGTGAGGAAAGATTTAGAAGACCTCATCTCTCTTATTACTCAAGATATTGGTAGTACAGATAAATATCTTAGCAAGTGGATAGAGATGAAGGATCTAAAAAAATGCACCTTGGTATCCATCGATGTCATTGCCATCAAAGATTCCTATGTTGAAATCAAAGAATCACTGATATATAGAATCCAGGTTCTTAAGGTGCTGATCAAAGATCTCAAGTCTTCCAAGGACGCTAGTGAGAAATGTGACACCGGCCTGTTGAATAGACTAAAGGAATTGCCTTGCGATCTCACCCCCAGAGATAATCAATTTCTTTTAGCAGAAGAGATGATTCAAGAATTCAAAGGCATGATTTGAAGGGATTTCGAAGAGAGCATTTATAATGACTTATGTGGATAACATCTTAGATACTCGATTGACTCTGGATAATCTAAGAACCAGGTTAACTAGACATGCCAAAGTAATCACAACATTGAAAAATGCTACAATTAGAGCCAAAGTGATCTTCTAAAGTACCATTGCACTAGATAGTATAGAAATTTAGGCATCTATCACTATGTATGGTGCTCATCTGAAGAAGTCCGGTGGCAAGAATTGAGTCATTTCTCCATTCTCTCTTCTTCCTCTCTTCTCATGCACTCTTGACATGTAAAAGTACATGCACTTTTGTAATATGTAATTACATGTAAAAATCAAAAAAATATCTCAAAGTTAAGGATGACTCATCTTTGACTAGATATTTTAATATTTTAATCTTTTTTCAATTTTTAAGGTTTCTCCCTATATATAGAGGAAACCTCTTTTGTAAAAATATCTCTGGATAATTGAGAGCAAAAACTCTATGAAAATTGAGACACTTCTTGAGACTTTGTGGTTGACTTGTAAATCATATTTTATCGAATGAATGAGAAACAAGTTTATTTTAGACTTTGTGTTGGAGTAATTTGTGTTACTTAGAAAATAGTTCTTATGTTCTTTTCCTGATAATCTCTTATTTGTTTGATTTAATAAGCAAAGTGTGTGTATTAAAATTATCTAAAGATGGTTCTAAAGATAAAAGAAAGACTTTGAGCTACTTTTATCTTGTTAACCTTGTTATTCGTTGTAGTTTTTGGTGAAGACTTTGGGCTTTGTTTCACTCTACTGTTACGTGTGTTCTGAATCAGTGAAGGAGGTAACCGAAGACTTTGTGCTTTCATGGATTTCCTCGTGGACTTTGTTACTACTTCAAAAGATTTTCTACTTTGTGTTGGATACCATTCCTGAAAGAAGTGGGATGCTTTTAGCTATCGACTAGGACTTCTCTCTTTTGTTCCTTGGACATCATCTCTAAAAAAAGAGAGATGGATGGTGTTATACTACCCTGAGTATTATTTTTTGCTTACTTATATATACATATATAGTATATAATCAATTCATAAGGAACCTCCCCTTTATGAGAGGAGAGATTTATCTCATTAAGATGTGGTAAACCTACACTTTTTTGGCAAAAATCTCCTTATATTGTGGTTGATATATCTATTTTGTCATTAATTAGTTGACGACAAAATATTCACTCAACAGCTTTTAGTGACTCTGATGGGGAATACAAGTGTGTATTTTAAAGCCTCAAGATTCAAATTGAAGCACTTTTAGTTCCTTTTTCATTTGACAATCTGGTAGATCCACCGTACACACGAGGCTAGAGAGCTCAAGGTATTATTGATCCTATATTTGAGTTGGTGCAAAAAAATTAATTTTGAGATTTCTCCTTCATCATCTCATCTTTAGTGAACTAGGAGCTTCCCTCCTACCAATGATAGATCTCCCATACCTGGTAAAGCTTCTAGCCCAATACTAGTAAGGCTTTGTCTTTATTGACCCCACTAAGATTTACTATCCCACCATTTGATCATCATATCATAATGGCTCACGTTCTGTGGGTAAATTCTTTTGGCCCTCTTAATTTGACCCCGCCCTTGCATGAACTACCTCATAATTCTAGGAAAAAAATTCCATGTTTTTTGGTGATGGGAAGGTTCACCTCAATGAGCATATTGTCACCTTCTCTATAGCATATGGTGTAATCACTGTGGAATTCAAAGACGTAGTAGTGAGACTTTTTGTAGAAACTCTATAAGGCGCTACCATGGATTGGTTTTACCACCTTCAAGTTCAAACTATAATTGACTAGAATACACTAAAGTCCAAATTTGAAGTTAGGTTCAAACCTAGTGAAGATGCACACACCTTCTTATCTCATCTTACGCAAATGAAGAAAGAACCTCAGGAGCCCATGAGGGATTTCATAGCAAAATTCAATAAGTTAAGGAACCAAATTCCTAACATCACTTAGCCCACGCCAGAGAATCTCAAGTGCTTTTTTATCAACTCACAACTTTTTGAAGTAATTTTTCTATTTACGTGGGTTGGCCCTATAGATCTCATGTTGGATCAAAATTTGGCTACTGAGATTGAGGATGATCTTATCCTAGTAGGTAAGATCAAGAAGGACTCTAGTAAAAATAGATTATCTTCATCTATTGAAAGTTCTTCTATAGGCAGTATAGATTCTATGGTGTATAAATTGACAAATGAACTGATAGCTTTGAAGAGACAAATGGCCCAAGGTATGTCTACTCCCACTTATCAGGACATGCCAAGGAGAACATTCTAGAATCAACAATATCAGGGCAATGCTGCTCGAAACTAAGGGCATTCAAATCGTCTGCCTCCCCCTCAAGGGAAGCTTGCCATTGAAGTAACACCTGCCAATTTAGTGGTTGGTCACCTGGAGGCTGAACATGACTTTTCACTCCAAACTGAGTTGGACCAACAAGATGATGCTAATCTCTTCGAGGAGAAGGAAGAAGAATTAGCTAGCAACTCCAATATCAGTTTCTTGGATTACCAGGATGAAGCTGGAAATAAAGGAGAAGGGTTTGATGGATCTTATGCTATTTTTACCAGATCTCAAAACCAGTCAGCTCCATAAACTAACAAAGAGAAAGCATGAGAAGAACATCAGCTGGTGGTCTCCATCACTAAACAAGGGACTCCATTGCCTCCCCAATAAAAAGATCAAGTAACTCATAAAAAAGTAGGTACCTCAAATCACCCCATATCTTCCACCTCTATTGATCAGACTAGTGCCACACCCACTAAAGATCAAGATGATGGACCCTCTTCTTCTATCTCAAATTCATTTCAATTATTTGATATAACTGATCATGCTAGAAAGACTAAGATTCAAATGACTAAGATTGAGTATTTGAGAGCCAATCTTGAACAGTTTGATTGGTTGGTAGAATATGTAAAAAATAAAGCCATCCCCATAGAACAAGATTCCTCAAAGATAACTCATGATTCCCCCAAAGATAAATCCACCCAAAATAATCTTGTCGTGACTCCTCCTATTGTTCCCAGGAAAATAAAACTTTTTTATGTTTCTTTGCTAATAAATGGTTATAAATTGAGTAATTCCTTAATAGACTTTAGAGCTTCTAATAATGTTATGCCTGCCAAGGTGGCAGATTCCCTTAGTCTAACTTTGACCAAAACTTTTGGGAGGTGTTTTTCTATGGAAAACAAGCAAGTCCCACTCCTCGGTGAAATAAAAGATGCCCAATTTGCATTCACAACTTTTTCAAAAAATAGGATAAAAATGATGGTTCTAGTGGCCGATGTTCCAGCCTCTTACGACATCCTTCTTAGCCAAAATTTTTGAAACGATGTTGGTGGTAAACTAAGCATGGACTTGTTAGAGGCAAGGATCCCAATTCAAGGTACTATGAAGAGATTGCTTTTTGAAAAAGAGGCAAAATATGTAGTCACCCGATCATTAGCACCAGAAGCTCAAATTTTATTTGAGTCTTCGGGCATGGGTAACTATTTGCTATGCACAGACAAAGTCCATGAGGCATCCAACAAGACTCATATAGGTAACCACTTGGAAATGTATTCAACTGACACAGTAGGAGGATTGGTAAAGCAAAATCGACACATGGAATAACCTCTTCCCCCAAATGAAAAAGTTTTCAAAGAAAAATCAGTGTTTAGTGAGGTATGGATCTTAGAATTTGATGGTAGCTACTCCTCTACTAGTTCAAGAGCTGGGGTTGTGTTGGTATCTCCTGAGGGAGATATTATTTCTTTGTCCTACAAGTTACAATTCAACAACACCAACAACATAGCTAGGTATGAATCCCTATTGCTTGGATTGTAGGTTGCTAAAGGAAAGGGTATTAAACTCCTTCATGCTAAAGGGGATGTTGAGTTGGTGGTTTTCTAGGTAAGGAACCTCTATCAAACTAAGAATGAAAGGTTGCACCACTACCGCAACCTAGTTTGGGACCAAATTGAAAATTTTGATGCTTTTAGCATCTCTGCCATTTCGAGAGAATTCAATGATCGGGCAGATGCATTGGCTATTTTTGCTACTCTCTTGGTTCCCCACACAAAATTTAAAGGAGACAAGTACATAATTGAACTGGTATTTCAATCAAGTGTACCTAATAATGCCAGCCATTGGCAAGTATTCAAAACTGACAATCAAATCATTGCCTTCTTGGAGCAAAAGGATAGCTTCAAACAACTGCATTTTGAAGGCAGTGAACTTTGAAAATGTGAGACAACTCCTGAATTGAATATAGATGTAGGTGGGGATTTCTTAAAGATTAAGGGGATTAAGATTCCTAAAGTCCTAGTTTCCCTAAGAAACTATTTGATAACCATGACAGATTCATCAAACAATAGCGAACAGATTCAAACTCCTCTCAGGATTTTGATCAAGTAAACCTGAGAACTAAGGGAGATCCTAAGATGGTGAACATTGGGAAATATTGCACTCCTGAGGAGAGATTAGAGCTTGTTAATCTACTCTACCAATATATAGATGTCTTAGCATATTCCTATGACGATCTAAAATAACTCAGGCTTGATGGAATTCACCATGACATTCTTCTTAAGGCTAACTCAGTGCCTTATAAGAAAAAATTTAGGCAATATAATCCAAAAATATTAGGTACCATTTTATCTGAGATACATAAAAATGCTTGATGCCAGGATAATTTTCCCAATTCATCACTCCA
Organism: Torreya grandis; assembly: GCA_037957365.1. Taxonomy (NCBI): domain Eukaryota; kingdom Viridiplantae; phylum Streptophyta; class Pinopsida; order Cupressales; family Taxaceae; genus Torreya; species Torreya grandis. The sequence continues at coordinate 568,930 of JARHVA010003936.1, read as the reverse complement.
CATGGATTGCCAATATAGTGCCTGTGAGAAAGAAGAATGGTAAAATTCAAATGTGCGTGGATTTCATAAACTTGAATTAGTTATCTTTAAAAGATAACTACCCTCTCCCTATCATGGATCAAGTTATACAAATGGTAATAGGTTTAGAGATGTTATCAATGCTAGATGGTTTCTCGAGATATAATCAGGTTGAAGTTGGAAAAGCAAATCAACATAAGACTACCTTCTCCATACCTTGGGGCACCTTCACCTATCGAAGAATGCCTTTTGGTTTGATAAATGCATGTGCCAAATTTTAAAGAGTGACGAACCTCACTTTCAAGGATGAAATACATAAGTTCATTTTAGTTTACTTGGATGATTTGATGGTATTTTCAAAGCATCATTCTGACCATGTCCACCATTTACAAAGAATACTAAAACACTGTCGTCAGAATGGTATTTCTCTAAATCCCAAAAAATCTATCTTTGGGGTGACAAAAGGGAAACTTCTCAGACACATTGTGTCTCGAGAAGGTATTAAAGTTGACTCAGAAAGAGTCAAGTCCATTCAAGAGCTTACTCTGCCTACCAGTAAAACTATAGTTCACTCTTTCTTTGAAAAGGTAAATTCTCTTTGAAGATCCATCCCTGAGTTTGCTGAGAAAACTTGCCACATTGTCAATATGATGAAAGGCAATGCTACTTCAGGTGGATTGCAGAGGGCAAATCAGTGTTCAAAGACATCAAAGAAGCAATAGCTCGCGCATCAATTCTAGTTTGTCCAGACTACACCAAAAACTTCAAAATATATAGTTATGCTTCTGAACATACACTCTCAGCTATTTTAGTTCAACAGAACCAAGGTGTAGAATCTTCTATTTCCTTCATGAGATGTCCACTTTGGGTTCATGAGCTGAAATATTCCAACATGGAGAAGCATGCGTATGTGGTGGTCAAAGCAGTCAAACATTTCAAGTTTTATATCCTAAACTCGCATACTGAGGTTCTAGTGCTTGATACAATAGTGAAGTCTATTTTGACTCAACAAGAGTTTGGTACGAATAGGCATAATTAGATTGCCAAGAATTAGGAGTCTAATCTAGACATCAAACTTACCAAAATTTTGTGGGGAAAGGGTCTCTGTCTATTGATTGCCGAAAACATTCCCAATGGAGCAGAAAATAAACAAATAGAGATCGAAGGAATGCCTACGGTCGTCTTTGTTACCACTACTGATGACTGGTATTCTGACATTGCCCATTTTTTGACCTATGGTGAGTGTTTCACTCATATCTGCTATAAAGAAAAATAGAATGTTAAACTAAAGGCTGCTAGCTATGTTTTGTGGGATACCAATCTGTATAAAAGGAACCTAGATGGTGTATTTCTTCATTGTGTTGATAAGGTACAACAAGATAAAATTTTGGAGTCTTTTCATAGTTTGGCCTATGTAAGACATTTTTCTACACTAGTGACAGTGCACAAAATTTTGTGAGCCAGGTACTTTTGGCCTACGCTATTTCAAGATGCCTACAAATGGGTGTGTAGATGTGAATTATGTCAACAGTTCATCCAAAAGCCTAAACTGACTGCATTGCCCCTCAAGCCAGTAATAATCGAAGAGCCTTTTCAACAGTGGGATATTGACTTCATTGGCACAGTTAACCCATCTTTGACTGCTAGACATGATTATGTCCTCACAACAACTGATTACTTTACCAAATGGGAGGAAGCCATCCCAACTAAACACTCTACATTTGAAGTGGTGTGCAATATTCTTAAGGAAAATATCATCTCCCAATTTAGGGTTCCAATCAAAATTGTAATAGTTAATACGACCTATTTCTCTTCACATGAAATTACTTATTTCTGCTTTTATTATGGAATTACCTTGTCCCATACTTCAGATTATTTTCCACAAGAAAATGGCCAAGTAAAATCGAGCAATAAGAACCTAGTCACTATTATTAATAAATTGGTAGATGACAATCAGAGAACTTGGCAAAAAGCACTATTTGATGCTTTATGGGTGGATAGGATTACACCCAAGAGGGCCATAGGCATGTCGCCATTCCAACTTCTATACGGCTTGAATGCGGAGATACCTATCACTCTAGAACTACCAGCACTTAGGTTGGCCAAAGAAATCAAAGATTCAACCTTCAAAAATTCAATCGACAAAAGGATCATGTGTCGAACCAAATTGAATGAGCAGCAAACCATGGTGGTGGAATGGATTATAGCACATCAGAATTAGGTAAACAAATTTTTTAACAAAAGGGCTAAGGTTTGTGATTTTTGAATCAGAGATCAAGTCGTGTTATGGAAATAGAGGAGAGAATCGAAGGGAATGCACGAAAAAATTGACTCTTTATGGAGAGGTCATTTTACCATTCAACAACTCTGTAGTGAGAATAACTTCTTATTGGAATATCAAGATGGAGCATTGTTTTCACTACCCCACAGTGGGTAGCATCTGAAACATTTCAATCCTTGAAAATTAGATGGATCCACTTGTATGTTTGTATAGTTTTTGTGTTTTGTTTGTTTTTCTTTCATTTTGGCATGACTCCGTAGCCCAATGGCTTGGATGAAGGCACTTAGAGATTGGTTTCTACTCTCGTTGATCGATTCGATCAAATGGAAGTTACCCAACAGAAGCCAACTATTGTTTCCAAAATTAGCTCAACTCATTTTTGGAACAACCCCCTGCAAAACGTGTCTGTTTCACCCTTTGTATATCTAAGTTTGTTTTTTAAGACGAGTTTTTCTTGTTCTCATTTTTGCTCAATTGACATTGTTCAAAGTTCATAACATCTTTTCATTACATTTTACCCAAAACATGAAAGTTGTTACGGTCTCGATGTGACCAGGTGACCAATTTCCCTTTTTCCAGAGTTAGCCTTGTTTCTTCTATTTTTATACACTGGCGGCAATTTTTGCCATCAATGCATTTTTCCTTTATGCCATGCACGAGCAGAAAATTTTTCCACCTTTGCATTCAGGATGCAGGGGCGGCAAATTTTTCCACCCCTGCATTTTTCTCCCTCACATGCAGGTGTAGCAAATTTTGTCACCCCTGCATGTCTTTGAAATTTTTTAGTGTAAGGGTGGAAAATTTTGTTGCCCCTACATTGCCTCGATTTTTGCATGCAGCATTTATGGCCACACACGTCAAGTGGTTGGGGTCTATTTTCACCCCATTTAATCTATTTTTTGTTCATTTCGATTCATTCCTTCCACTCCTCCTCTTGCCCTCTGCCTCTAGACGATCTAGCAAGTGGGAAAAGTGCATTTCGATAATTTTGAACTCACGACATGCATTATTTTCTAGCTATGTCCTTATTTTTGACTTTTATTTCTTGTTTTTCCCTCTATTTAGGTTTTGTTTTTTATTTTGTTTTTAGTTTTCTTCTCTCCCCTCTTCTCTTCCTCCAACCTTGGCATCTTTCCCATCAAACCGATCAGCCATCCTCCTCTTCTCTTCCTACCCCGTCAGCCTTCGACCACTTCGCTCATGTTAGGGCATTGAATTTTGCCACCCTCCCTTATATCCCATGGTTTTCTACCATCAAGGGTGATGGACTTCACTACCCCAACCGTATGTTTCTCCCTCACCTATAACGGCAACAAATTTTGCTACCGGTACAGCTCTGCATGTCCAATGTGTGCGGGCAACAAATTTTACTACCCTTACATTCTTTCTTTCTAAAGCATGCATGGGTGGCAAAATTTTCCACCCGTTCCTTTTTTCTGTCCCACACGCATGAGAGATAAAATTTGTCGCCTGTGTACATTGACTCTCCGACATGCAGGAGCAGCAAATTTTGCCACCCTTGCATCTCTTTCTCTGATTTATCTAACTCTAGAGAAATTTTCATCCCTTTTATTTTTCACCTCCTCCCCATTTTCCTCCTATTTCCACCTCGGCCCTGTCAAGTACCCTTCCTTGGTCATGATCACCCAACGTGCAAATTCCCTAATTTGCCCATTTTTTCCTAATTGCATGATCATGATTCTCATTGCATTACCCTCTGAGGATTCTCATTTGTCAGCACCCACTCAATCAAGGCTCGTCCTAATGACTAAAACATCTCTGAAGAAGTTGAAGGCCATGAAGTACCAGTACTAAGGTGTTTTTCCAATCACCTCTATCACTTCTAATGTTAATGACAATAGAGACACAGAGATCAGCCACATGGATATGGCCAAGTTTGTGGAAAGAATCAAGGCGACCAACTCAAGCTCAGAGATGAATAAAATCATTGAGAGCAACATCCATCTAGTTGCCTCTTTTCCTATAATGGTGCATGACACAGAGTTCATCCTCTAGTGTGCCCAGTTCTACAACAAAGAGACTAGGTCAGTGTCAGATGCCAGCGGCAACACGATAATTCAACTGGACCCTGAATTTATCGATAAACTCTTCATGTGGCCTCCTACTACTAAAGTGTTGAAAATCAACTTCAGTGAGGCATAGAAAAAGTATGACAAGGATTCCAAGAGGGTGAAGAAGGTGATGAATAATAGGTGGCTCAAGACTCCAAGGACTAACTTGTCTAGATGGCCATAGAATTTTTTGAGGAGTGATTTCATAGAAGAAGTTGGTGACTTAATTACTCTTCTCAGCAGAGTATGAGTTCTACCATTTTCTTCACAATTACATGAATGGATGTATCCTTTTATCAAGATAATCCTACAAGGGAAGCAAGTTATCTTCTGGGGTGAGCAGATCAACAACGCTCTTCATGAGTAGTTGACAAAAGTATCTACTACTTTGAAGTTTTATATGACTTCGTACTTAGTGTACATTGCAGCCTCCATGTGAACCTTTCTAGGTTTGACAACTAAAGGAGACAAACGAACCACCCTAGTCTATTCATATTACCCTCAGTTGACGTTGAAAGGATCAATCTGTCACTTTAAGAGGGTAAATGATGCCTTCATTACAATGTTTTTATGCCTTTTTGATCCTTAGCTTGAATAGAAAAGAGTATCAGATGAAGCCTAGACGGTCGTCAATGACTTTGGCTGCATGTCTCTACAATTTCCCTCCTTTTGCTATCTATAGGTTAGCTTTTTCCAAGACTATCCCTACATGCTCCCCCAATTTCCATCTGACAAATTAGTTATAATGGAGCTCTGTAGGCAAATTATTATCATACACACTAAGCAAATGGAACTTAAAAAGCTAGGTTTTAGGTTCTCAATAGAAGTTGGTAGATACTCAGTTTTGACTGCAGCCAAAGCAAGGGTAATGGAAACAAAAATGCAACTAGTCACCATGAAGCAGTTCAAGAGAAGGTCCAATTTTGACTATAGGGGTGTCAAGGATATGATCCAAAGAAAGACTTGGTTTCATGAACCCATAATTGAGGACATCTAGGTAGACTTGAGAACAGTAGAAGAGATCAGAAGGATGGACTATAGTAGGATGACTCTGGATCAGATCCAATATCTAGGACTTACAGATATTCCCCTTAGTCTGGTTGATGATAAGAACATAATTAATAGTAGATACCTAGCTGAGAAGGTCACTAAATCTCCTCTTCCTCTAATTCAGTGGTCCCAAAAAGAATTGACTTCTTTGAGAAAGAGATTCAAACAAATATTAGCTAACACCAATGATTGGCTAGCAGCCAAAGGGATCACGTTGAAGGAATTCATCATAGGATGAGAGGAATTTCAAGTAGAAACATGGAAAAAGGTAGAGAATAGGACTAAGAATAAAGGCAATGTTCTTTCTCTGTCTAGGCCTCACAAGCATAGAATCATCTTTGTGTTTAAGAAATTGAAGGTTGCTGAGAGACCAAAATTAATGGTTAAGGGAGTTAAAGAACAAAGCACTCAAGAACAGGTAGCACAACAGATGGAGATAGATGACAGGCCTTCAAAGTAGTAGAGAATTGAGCCTCTATCTCCCCAAGAAGGGGCACAACCACTTGCAAGCATTTCTTCTTCACCACCTCAATCCCCAATGGCATCTCATTTGCCTCTTTCTCCTATCAGTGTTCCTTCTTCTAGAGCCACCTCTCCTTTTGGATTTATGTTTGGTGATCATCAAGGCACTTCTGGAGATGTCTTTCACTCCTCAAGTTCTATCCCTAGTCTCTCTTCTCCTTTCAATATTGGAGAGAGCTCTGCCATTGACCAACCAGTAGCTGATATAGTTTCACCTATTACTCCCACTGCACCCACTATTCCCACTAGTAGTGCAGATGTTACCCCAGTGACACCAGGTGTAGGAACTATTGCCATAGTAAGTACTTTTGCTCTCCCTCTTTGGTTGTCATCTTTCAATCCCAAAAGGAAGAAGTTAGCCATCTCTATAAATGACATTGATTTTGGTAATATAGTGCCAGTGAAAGTTAAGGAACCTAAGAGACCAAGGATCTTTTCAAAAATTGTTGAGGAAAAGGGGTACAAATTTTTAGAGATAGCCAAACCTCCATAGGATGCAACCCTTGAGGGTTTTAACATGAACATCTATTCCATTTCTCGTGTTGAGTTGCGAAAGGTCACTCATGAGGGTGCAAAAAGTGACCTATAATCCGTAATGGATATCATGGTCCAAATATTTGATAGGAAAAAGGAGACAAAAGATTACTATAAAGTAAAGGCAGAACAATTGACCGTTGTAGTCAAAAAATTCACTTTTGCTCTTGAAGTAGTGACCCTAGAAGCCTTTTCCATATATGATCATGTTATCCAGAAAGTAGAGAAAACCTAAATGAAGGGGAAAGTGATAGAAGATTATGTTGAAAATATGCATACACATGGAATTTCCTGGCTTACAAAGGTTGCTCAGAAGACAGACAAGATGAAGAAGGTGAGGACAGATTTAAAAGACCTCATCTCTCTTATTTCTCAAGATATTGACAGTACAGATAAATATCTTAGCAAGTGGATAGAGTTGAAGAATCTGAAAAAAGGACCTTAGTATCCATTGATGTCATTTCCATCAAATATTCCTATGTTGAAATCAAGGAATCACTGATATACAAAATCTAGGTGCTTAAGGAGCTGATCGAAGATCTCATGTCTTCCAAGGATGCTAGTGAGAAAAGTGACACTGGCCTATTGAACAAACTAGAGGAATTGCCTTGTGATCTCACCTCCAGAGATAATCAATTTCTTTCAGTAGAAGAGATGATTCAAGAATTCAAAGGCATGATCTGAAGGGATTTTGAAGAGAAAGCATTTTCAATGACTTCTGTGGATAACATCTTAGATACTCAGTTGACTCTAGATAATCTAAGAACTAGGTTAACTAGTCATGCCAAAGCAATCACAACATTGAAAGTCACTACAATAAGAGCCAAAGTGATCTTTAAAAATACCATTGTGCTAGATAGTATAGGAATTTAGGCATTTATCGCCATGTATGATGCTCATCTGAAGAAGTCCGGTGCCAAGAATTGAATCATTTCTCCATTCTCTCTTCTTTCTCTCTTCTCATGGACTTTTTTAATATCTAATTACATGTAAAAATCTATAAATTATCTCAAACTCAAAGATGACTCATCTTTGACTAGATATTTTAATCTTTTTTCAATTTTGAAGGTTTCTCCTTATATATAGAGGGAACCTCTTTTGTAAAAATATCTCTAGATAATTGAGAGCAAAAACTCTGCTAAAATTGAAACACTTTTTGAGACTTTATGCTCAACTTGTAAATCATATTTTATCGAATGAATGAGAAACAGGTTTATTTCAGACTTTGTGTTGGAGTAATTTGTGTTACTTAAGAAATAGTTCTCATGTTCTTTTCCTAATAATCTCTCATCTATTTGATTTAATAAGCAAAGTGTGTATATTGAAATTATCTAAAGATGGTTTTAAAGATAAAAGAAATACTTTGAGCTACTTTTATCTTGGTAACTTTGTTATTCATTGTAGTTTTAGGCGAAGACATTGGGCTTTGTTTCGCTCTACTGTTACCAATGTTTTGAATCAGTGAAGGGAAATGGAAGACTTTGTGCTTTCGTGGGTTTTCTTGTGGACTTTTTTACTACTTTAGGAGATTTTCTAATCTACGCTGGATACCATTCCTGAAATAAGAGGGATGCTTTTAGCCATCGACAAGGACTTCTCTCTTTTGTTCCTTAGACATCATCTCTGAAAAAAGAGAGATTGATGGTGTTGTACTACCCTGAGTATTATTTTTTTCTTACTTATATATACATATATAATATATAAGCAATTCATAGGGAACCTCCCCTTGATGAGAGGAGAGATTTATCTCGTTAAGATGTGGTAAACCTACACTTTTTGTGGCATAAATCTCCTTATAGTATGGTTGATATACCTATTTTGTCTTCAGTTAGTTGACGATAAAATATTCACCCAACAACAATCAACCTCAAACACATTATTAAAATCTGATAATACTAAAATTGGCATTTGTCTAATCTTCCTCAAAATTTCAAATTTTTTTGTGGCTACTCTAGTCCATGCAAATTCCTTCCCTCTCATGCAATCTGTTATTGGTGCCACAATACTACTAAATTTTCAATAATTTTTTTGTAAAAAATTGGTAAACCATGGACACTTCTTACCTCTAGAATGTATTTTGAAATAGGCCACTCAAAAATTACCCTTATCTTTTCTTTATCTATTTTCACACCATTTGTTGAAACTACAAATCCCAAAAATACGAAACTGTTCTACATAAACCTGTACTTCTTCAAATTTACATACAAATTCTCTTTTCTTAACATACCTATTACCATTCTTAAATATTTTAAGTGTTCTTATTTAGTCTTTTTGAATATAAAAATATCATCAAAATAAATAACCAAAAATATACCAATATATTCTTGTAGCACTATATTCATCACCCTCATAAATGTGCTAGGTGCATTATATAATCTGAATGGCATCACCATCAATTTATATAATCCATCCCTAGTCTTGAATGTAGTTTTCCACTCATCTCTATCATGAATTTGAATATAATAATAACCACTCCTCAGATCAATTTTGGTAAAATATTTTTCTTTTACAAGCACATCCATCATATCACCTAAATGATGTATAAGGAACCTATGCCTTATTATAATTTTATTAATTTCCCTACTATCCACACACATTTTCCATCCTCCATATTTCTTTGAATTTAGAAACATCATTGTTTCACATGGACTCATACTCTTCCTTATCACCTTATTTCATAGCAATTTAGTAATTTGTTTATTTAATTCTACATGTTCTATTGAACTCATCCTATAAGCTTCTTGATTGGATAGAGTTGATCTTAGAATCAAATCAATGTGATGATAAATATCTCTCTTTAGTGGTAAACTATCTGGTAACTCATCATGCATAACATCTTCATATTCTTTCAGCATTCTTACTACTTCTATTGGTATTTCCACCATTTTTATTTCTTCATTCTTTACTACTATTCCATTACAACAACCTACTACCTTTATATCTTAGATAATTTTTTTAGCCGAGAACATGCTTTCTATTTTCTATTCCTCTTTAAGAGGTAACAAAAATTCCTTTATACCACCTTTCCAAAAAGTGTATGTGTTCTTTGCTTCATCATAAACTACTTTTCTGTCAAATTGTCATGGTCTCCCCAATAACCTATGACATGCATCTATCAGAATAACATCACACCATATATCATCATTATAATTTTTTCTTATAGATAACTTTATTAAGCAACTTTTATCTACTATAACATCATTCCCTTTCTTAAACGATGAAATTTGATAAGGGTTAGGATATTTTTTACATTCCATATTTAGTTTCTCAATCATTTTTTAGAAACCATATTTTCACAACTACCACTATTTATAATTACTTTCAATACCTTTGCACTTGAAGTACATCTTGTTCAAAAAAATATTTGATCCTAGCCATGCATCACCACCTTCTTTATTTTGCACTTATTATTTCCTTGGAGTACTCATGGGTCTTCTCATCATGAGATTCTCTCTAACATCTACTGGTGTAACTTTAATATTCTACTCTTCTATTTCAATGTCAATTAGATTTACTCTTGGATGATCTTCTTACCTCTTTTCTTGATCTTGATAGTTTGGACACATAAATTCTTTGTGCCCTTCTTCCTCACATTTATATTATACATAAGATCTTCATTTATTCATAAACCATCCTCAGTACCATTGTAACCTCATCCTTTTTAAAATCCTCTTCTTCCTTGTTATTTTTTAAATCCTTACATATTATCATCTTGCCTTTCTACATCACATGACAATTAACTTTTATACGCATTAAATCCACCTTTGGTGGTATTAAACCCACCTCATCCCTTTATTGGAGGGGATCCACATCTTCTTCGACTAGTATATGTCTTTGTGAAATTTTGTCTATTTTGTTTTTCTTCTACCTTTTAAGCTAATTTATAAGCCTCCTCCATGTCAAGTATTATATGCATAATTTATTCATCTTGAATAGAAAATTTTAAACTATTTACATACCTTGCAATCATTTTCTCTTTTATTTCATCATGCTCCACTTGTATGAAAAGCTTGTAAGTTTCATCTATATAATCTTGTATCCTATGATCTTTTTGCCTTAAATTTTGAAATCTTTTGTATAGGTATTATGCATAATCCATAGGAAGAAATTAATCCCTCAAATTATTCTCCATCTTTTTCCATAGATTAATCTTCTTTTTACCTTTTCTCTGTCTCTCTTTTTGTAGTTGATCCTACCAAATCATTGCATGTCCTTTCAAATTCATGCATGAAAACTTTACCTTCTTGTCTTCTCTCATAGTCTTCCACTCGAAGAACTTATCCATGATATTCATTCAATGTATAAACTCTTCTATTTTTTAACTACCTCCATAATTTAGAACATCAATATTCATTCCTTCATTTCTACCTTTTAAATTCTGAAGTATCCTTTCTTCTATTGATGGTGGTTGATCTTGTTGTTCATCTTCTTGCTAAGTTTCTTCATCATGATCTGTGTCTTCCTAATCAACACGTTGTATTCTTTATTGATTGGTGATAAACTTTATTTATTTTTGAACTTATCTCTGTAGCTCTTGTATAGTCTAGTTTATATATGCAACACCTCCTTGTTCTCTCAACATTCTTTACTCCTACAAAATTTGAACTTTCTCTGATACCAAATAATGAACTTGAAAACTATCAAGAATAAGAAAATTACCAATAGGCTAAGATTTTAAAACAATGCTCAGAATTGATTCGTATTGATTGATTTTAAATAATTGCAAACATTAACCATGCTTAAATAAGTTTCAGCTCAAAATTTAGAGTTGACATGCAAAAATTTGAAAAATATAAAATATAAAAAAAATGTATGTTTTTAAAAACTACTATTTATAGTAAGTTTAGCATTCAATCATGCACACAAATAAGAATTTCTCAAATTACATTAAATATTAAAATTAGCTTATGGTACAAAATTCAACTAAAGTTGACTTTCGGTTCTAAAAATAAA
>JARHVA010003936.1:487500-552500 GCA_037957365.1 Torreya grandis | reverse complement strand
CATTGCACAAGGATCATCTCTCCAATGAGACAGGAGATATTCATGGTGCCCAAGCTCTATAACAACTTTGTAAGCTTGAACATGAATATACAAAAGAGCATTAGAGATGATAAAGGAATTGTTCAAAGAAGAAACATTAGAATCTAAAGAATCATTATTGAACACATAAATATTTCTTTCTTTCGAAATCTAGAAGAGAATATCCACTCTAAAAGTATGCTAGACTTTTCAATATTTGAAGGGCATCATGGGATTATCTCCAAGGATAATGTGTTGTCAAAAAGATTTGGGTTGGAAAGTCCTGAAGAGATTATGAATCAACTTTCTAACCCTTTGAGCTTTGGTAAAATACTAGCAAAGATGAGGAATCATCTAAAGGTGGCCAAAGAAATGGTAAGTAGGAAGGGGAATTCCTAGTTGGATGAGCCTTCTACCAACAGGTAAGCCCTTGTGCCATATACACCAAATAAAATGTCAAAGTTTGGGCTCCATGCAAGTCCCCTAGACAATAATAAAGCATAAGTTTCACATATTAACAAAAGAATGTAGTCCATTAGAGTGAGTGGGTGTTTATAGACAACCCATCTTGGGACCCTAAACCATTCTAGAAAAGTCATGGTTTAATCTTTTCTCATGCCTTCAAGATACTTTTAGGCATAAAGGACCATGTGATTTGAATGGAAAACTTAATGATTAGCAAATTAGGGAAGTCAAGCCCTTTCTAGGCTTCATCGCCCCTAGGCAAGCCCAAGGAGATGCAGTGTTTGGACAACACCTTCCATGCTTCTTTTCCCTCAATGGCTCTGATAATCTATTTGGCACATAAGGAAGTTCCTTGTCGAGCTATGTGATTGAGCCCCATCCCTTTGACATCCCATGTGAGGTAGTGATATTCTCATGCCACCCTATGGAATTCTAAACCATTCCATAAAATCCATGGTTTAATATTTTCCCATGCCCTCTAAATTATTTTATCCATAAAGGACCCTATGATTTCAAGGTAAGAATTAATGATTATCAAATTACAGAAGTCAATCCCTTTCTAGGCTTCCTTTCCCCAAGATAAGTCTGAGGAGATGCAGTGTCTAAATAACACCTTCCATGATTCTTTGCCCTCAATGGCCAACAAAGTGCGTTTGGCACATAAGGCATTTCCCTATCGAGCTATGTCAATAAGCTCCATGCCTCTAGCATCCCACGTGAGCTAACGGTAGTCATTGGCCACCCTATGGAATCCTTTACCTTGATGATAATTGGACAAAAGGAAGTCTATGTTATTTATCCAACTTATTGTAATATTTCTTAGAAGGCACTCAACATGAAGAGTAGTAAACATGGGTGGTCAAAAGTATTTTTGAGTAGATTTGAAATTTTCCTACTAACAAAAGAGACTTGGTCACTTGGTATTTTAGCTTCTTAGTAAGTCTATCTACAACATATTACCACAAAAAGGGTGGTGAGGCATAAAATTAAAATGGGCTGTCAATAAATTTTAATATTTCATAATGTTGGGTTCACTTCCAACTGAATTTGGTAGCCCACACTGGCAGAGGGAGGTAGGATTGCCTGAAGGGAGGGAGGTAGGATTGTATGCTAGAGTTAGGGTTGAGGCAGAAGGTGTTGAGACATTACAAGTAATTACCTACATTAAACTCATCCTTAATGAGAGTAAGGAAGGATTCATGTACAAAGTGACCATTAATAAATTTCATATCTTCTTATAGGTTCACAACATCTCGAGGGAGATAGATTCCCTTAATGAGGCCCCTATCTTGGGCATTGCTAAAGAGATATACAAAACCATCAATTGTAAGCACATACAAGGTGGGATCTCGAGGCATCCTTAATGAATAGGTCATAAAAAACCCAACTATTTTGAGGTGAATCCATTAATGGAGTGGATGGTTGAGGCATCTAAAAAATGCATTTTGATAGTTTAGATGTAGTTGGGCCTGAAGCCTAAGGCTCAAAGCATGACCAATATGAATGGGCATTGGATGCAGTCATAAAATTTTACAAAATCAATTTTAATTAGCATATCTTGTTACTTAGATTTTCTATCCTAGTCCATCCCTTCCCAAACTACTATAATATTATCCAAAATATAACAGCTTTTGATAGAACCTATTTATTCAAGGTGAACGATGAGATACAATATATTATACAAATAAATCACTAGAGCCTTGGCAATGATTTTATAAGAAACATTTAGGATGGTGGTGGGACACTAGTTATACATCACTTAGGGATCTCCTTGCTTAGGTATGAATTTAATGTTTTCTTTGTTTATATTTTTTCCCAAAGAATGCATAGAAAATGCTTCTTGATAAACCTTATGCAAGTCACTGCCCACACGATCTCGGAGGGTTTTATAAAATTTGCAAGGGAACACATCAATTCCTACATTATTTTCATTATCCATGTGAGACACTACCTCATGTAAATCATTGATAGTGAGGAACCTATCGTAAGCCACCCATTGGATGGGAGTGAGTTTGTATGGCACCACTAATAGACATTTTGAAGTGTAATTTCACACTGGACCAAGGATACTTGAGCTTCAAAAACTTATTGATAATGGAAGACAAAGGATTGAACAATGTGTGGAGTCTCTATGAGTCTTTTCCCAGCTTTAAAGATGACTTGAATTTTTTGTTTCCATTTCATGGCTCATAACATTTGAAACAACTCCTTTGAAGCTTTTTCCCCTATTTTGAGCCAATAAAACTTGGGTTTGACTTGAGATCCTTGGGGATTGTAGTTATCTATAGTATGTATGTGATGTCACAAGGAGGAAACTATGGCCTGGAAGATCTCATTGAGGGGATCTATTTTTTAGAGTTAAATCCATTTGAATCAGATCTAAAGAAGTAGCAAAGTAAGAGTGTCTCAAAATTTTAGCAAGTTGGTAACCATAGATTCATATAAAGTGAGAGGTCCTTTTGATGGCATCATCCCACAAAAGAATCCAACCATATTCTTAGAAAGGACATGGATAAAAATTCTAAAATCTTTGAATGTGCACCATCATGGGCCCATGCTTGAGAAGAGATGTGTTAAATCGAGGTCATAAAAGCCACATATAGTGCACATATAATACCATGAATCCCTTTCACCAACTACCCACCACACTGGTATGTGGATAACTTTGTCCTTGAGAGATAATACCATATTAAAGTCACCACATAAGACCCAATGAGTATTGGAGAGATCATTTTCTATCCATCACCATAAAAAAGGTATGCTCCAAGGCATCATTTGAGGCATAAATGTTAATAAAACTAAAGGGTGGATTTCAATGCTAAAAAGGGCCCATACTAATCAGTTAGTAGGGTCCATGCTAGATTTAACTAAGTGTGACTGCAACATTGGAGAAATGATTATGATAAACCTTCCACATCCTGCATCATAAATTCTATGTAAAATGATACTATCATGTAAGATGGAATTACTGATAGTTATCAATAAAAAATCAGCCACCTTGACTTCATGAGGATAAGAAATGTCCATCTCAAGAATCTACCTTCTAAAATCATGTACAATGAACCTGTGTTTTAGGTCTATAACACCCTGAACATTCCATGATAAATAATTCATATATGATAGATGTTGAGTGACATGTCCTCCAAGTCTATACCTTCCAATTACTATTGGCACTTGGAAAATCATCAAATTACTTCCACATAGTAGGGTCAATCTAGTACTCTCCTTTTATAAGAGAGAATCTATGCACATATTTCTAAGCAAGAAGTGTAAGAGTCATTAGGTATGAGTCTAAAAATATGGAAGAACTTAGCAAGGAAACCTTGATACCTTGGGACAAGACATTGGCAGCCAAAGGGGTGTTAACTACCCTAGGTTTTCCAAGTAATTTTATGGATTCATCCTTAGGAGGCTCTTTCTAAATAAGAGCCTAATCATGTGGGCCATTACTTGAAGATATCTTTCTTCCTTTGCGAGTAGCAATTGAACTTGTAGCTTTGGAATGGCTATTCTGCTTTCTTATCATAGTCCATCTATTTTCAACTTGTTTTTTACTATCTTTTATAGAGGTCTTGGGGGGAGAGGATGAGTGATTAGACACATTGTTGTGAGCCAAATGAAGGGGATAACCCTATATTTTGTGGTATATGGCTTGGAACTTAATATAAGTGTTACATAATTTGATATATAGGACTCACTGTGAGTATCTCACATAAACTCCTTGAGGTCCCAAGAAAGATCCAATTCTACATAAATCTACTTTTATCATCTAGTAGACTATAACTAGTTTTATTCATGACAAACCACCCAACCTATAAAGCATGATATATAGTGAATAAAGCACCAGAGGGGAGTAGGAGGCCTAGAAATTCAACCTAAACTAGGACATTTAGAGCAGTGTGCTCCAAGAACACAAAGTCTCATGTCCAAGGGGAGATAACCATTGGTAAATTCTTGACATACCAAGTGTCAAACTTATGGAGGATTCCTCCTACATGGGATGGGTCGATAAAGTGGAAAATGAAAAACCCTTAGTCATGTTTGGATGCTTTCCAACTTATTATCATGAGTTGTCCAGTGGATTTGAACCCAAGACTATAGCATACTTTCAGAGGGAATTCTCCCAAAAGATTATCCTATCAAGTAAAATTGTTCTAACCATTGACACACATAATTAAATTTATGAATGGATAATAAAACATTAGGTTCTAAAACATTACCTCATGGTAAAACTTCTTGACAAACTTACTTAGGTGCTTGTAGGGGGATATTAATCAATTCTCCATCATTATTTTTAAAAGTTAAAATAGTTAGAATACATTGGGTAGAATTCATTTTATAGGTGGATTCACTCGAAGGCCAAAAACCCTAAATGACAATAAATACAAGTCTTGCAAGTGACATAAGGCCATTGTGTGACACAAGCTAGGCAGATAGAACATCAAGGGCCGACTCAATGGCATGCATGGAGGAAAGCCTAGAAAAAATAAAAAACCACATCAATAAGCCTACCTTTAATCATCTCTTTATTTTCATGTACAACTCACCATGGTGAAAAATATAGTATATGTAGATAAATGTTTACATAATTTCCATAATATTTATGCAAACTACTATAGTGGTTTCAATCACAACCTTACAAGGGGATCATAAGCCAATTTGATAATTAAAATACATGCATGTTTGGAAAGTAGAGACAATCATAAACTACTTGCAGATGGAGTGGATAGAATGAGGAGAAAATAATAATTATATATTTTGTAGACGTAAATTCATTAGTGGATTTTAATGTTATAATGCCAAATTTAGATGGTCATATGTCCAACCCCCCTGCCCCACCCCCCCCCCCCACCCCGCCACCTTTTTATAACAAAATTGTCCTGAAAAGGCATTTTTTTTCTAGAAAAGGCATCTTCCTTTTGAAATTAGTAATTTATAAAACATAATTTTATGGTGGACTTTGAAGATAATTGAGGGATTTATTTTTCTAAAGACACATAAAGTGTATTATGATATAATTTTATGAAAATATATTTTAATAATAATTAAATAAAATTACTAATGAGATGTAGGTGAGTGAGTAAAGTGATTTGGTTATTTCAAGTACTACCTAGGTTTAAATTTTAGTATTGTATTGGAGGTCAGTTGTGGCTGATCATTTATATTCTAGGATCAGTTGTAGCTATTGATACTATTCTAAGGTCGGTTATGGTTGTTCATTGGTATTCTCTGACCTATTATGACTATTTTCAGTAAATATAATAATTATAATAAATGATCACTTGGAAATATATGCCCCTATTATGTCCCAAACTGATTAAAATTTTGACAAAAAATAAAGTACCTATAAAAAAAATACTAACTAATTTTTAGGAAAATTATATACACCTAAATCATCCCACTCGAACATACCAAGGTACATACTTAAAATAATTGTGGTACACTTGGTAAGAAAAGAAGTGGAAGAATTAAGTGAATTTTGAAAATATTCAAAAATATTTAAATTAACCCTTAAGAAAATTAATAAATAAATAAAACAATTATATTACTTACCATTAACATAATGGAAGAATACTGCACAAAGTGTGTTTCATAACATTATACCACCTAAAAATAAATGGCATGGTGTGTTGCATAACTTTATTCTCCATAAAAATAAATGAAAGAAAATAATATTATAATTGAATGTATCCCAAATATCATAAAGTGTAAAATAAAGATCCCCAAAATGGAAAAATGATAAATAAAAATGACAAAAGATAAATAAAAAATAAAATAAATTGAAATACAAATATTAAAATGTATTAAATGTTTATAACATTTTCAAATAAAATACTTTAACTTTTATTAACTTCCACTTATTTTGAAAAAAAATTAAGATTTGGCTTACTGACAATTAAAATTCAAGAAATGATAGCCCACACAAAGGTGGCATGAAAGGATTGTAAGAGAAACAATGGTAGTAGGATATCGCTTCATACATGTAAAATGTGATAACAATCTTTAATAGACATAGATTTGAAAGATTGTAAGTTATGTAAGAACCACTTACATTAAGAGAAGGTATCATTTCAAAAAAAAAAAAAAAAGGTATATATTTTGTTGTTAAATATATTATAATAATGTTTTGTACTTATGTGTTTATGATGCTTATGTCCATTTGAATTATGCTATAGAGTGTGATCTCTTGTCTAGTGTAGACTAGGAATTTGACTCACGAGAGTATAGTTAGTATTGTGTTAGTCCCAAAATGAAATCAAAGTGAAATAAACACAATAGCATAACATCTCTAGGCCTAGTTACTAGGGGAGCCTTGTTAAGAAAACAAAAATGTAAACACAACTAAAACATGAAAGAAGAACTTCTTTCACCTACTTTGTATACTCTAAAATGTCTATTAGAGTGGATTTCTCAGTTTGTGCTCATGAATTCTACATCAATGGAAGCTTGGCTACCTCCATCTCTCCTTAAAAGCTTGTGTGGTTTTGGCTTGGTTTGGATTGGCTCAATATTTTAGCATTATGACACTAATTTACATGATGCTTTAGAATCAATTCTGCATTATAATTTGGGCACGTGAGAGCTTAGAATTCAATAAGCAAGGCCTCCTATTTATAGATTTTTGAAATGGTTTTAGGATCAACCATGACTGTCCATCTCAAGATTGAGATGTGTGGCTATGAATAAATTCAAATAGGAAATTCAATCTACAAATATCTCCATTAATATTTTGGATAGAGGGCCATTAACTAGGCATGGACAGGTTTTTATGAGGCATGGGAGGCATGAATCTAATATTTTATGTATTTATGGTTTGTCGATGCCAGCCCATAGGATGATGTCATTTGATGATCCAGTTAATGACAAACAATTCTCAATAAATATTTATTCAACAAGCTCAATGAAAAATTAACTTAAGGCCCAAAGTTGGATTCATTATCCTAATACATGATTAGTCAACTTTGATGTAAATCTTGGCAATTGGTACACAAATTAATCAAATTGGTCAGAATGTCTTGGTATTGGCCCAAAATTTTATTGGATTGCAATTAGAAGTTGATATTATATGTGTTGGAATTACTATCCCATTTAAGATTATGTCAATGTAAGATAATAAAATCACGTATCCTATACAAGAAATTTGATAGGAAAAAGCAATTTAGAGCACCCAGGTGCAAAAATATCATTTTGACTCAAAATAATCTGATCAAAGTTAGCTGGCCCATAAATTGCATTGTCCCATTTAATGATACCCTAGAAAAAAATGGTACTTGAATATGTCAGTGTCAAAGCTTTTAATGTGTTTTAGTTTTTTTAGGGCAAATTATGTCTTTTAGTAGAAATTGGTGAAAAAAACTTGATTGGAGGTCATCAATGACTAGTTTTTGATGTTCACACCTAGATTCATGGGTTATATTAACTCTATTGGTTATTACATTACTCTATGCATATGGAAACAAATTTAAAACATTTAAATTTTAAACGAAAACCTAACCATTTCATTTTTAAAAATTTTCAAAACTATATATTGAAGAAATACATACTATGTTTCATTTCTAAAGAAAAGAATCACATTAGTTTTAAGTGGAAAAAGAAACTAGTCTAATTTAGTTTTAATAAAATCAATTTTTTTAGGCTCCATGAGTTATAAAACAAACAAACTCAAAGAATAACATACTTTTTACATATAATGCCATGGTATGGTTATTAAAAAGAAATCAATGGCTTAAGAGTCTAATGTTATGTTGTGTATTTAGGAACAATGACTCTCTCAATGAATGTTGAGAACAAATTATTTTCAATAATTTTGTTTTGGGATGTCTTTCGAACATAAATATACAATGTCAAAATAAAAGACATTTTCTATGTAATTTAAATACCAATACAATTAAATCAAATCTTTGTGTGTATATGATTAGCATAAAGTCATGTAAATTAACGTAACTATTATCATAAAACTATATGAATAATTAAAATTTGCATATGCAAATATATGTTTAAATAATAATATATAAAGAGATCTTAAAAAATTTAATTATAAAAAATGTATTGAACTTATATTTTTTTCAGTATAAAACAATTATTTTATTCTCACTAATAATTATAACAATTTATAATGCATATTTTAAAGCATATTATAAAAAATATATAACAATAAATTGTTGCAAACATTAAAATATAAAATTATGAATATCAAATATTCATTTAAATATTGTATAAATATAACTCTATTTAATCAATATACAATCAACATTTATTTGTTTAATTTTTTTGCAATAAAATTATGTAAAATAAATTATTTATGCAAGCAAAATCACTATTTACCATAATAATCACATAGATACATTTTTTATTTTTAATATATATATATATATATATATATATATATATATATATATATATATATAATATTTATTCAAACCTAGTCAACCTCACCCTTTATATTCTCTTGATCCTCTAAATATTTTTCCTAATATATAAGATTCTAATCCATCTTTACAATGTATCAACTTAAGCAAAATCCAAAATATCATAAATTTTTAATGGTCCCTGCCACATTACAACCTTTGAAATCCTCAATCATATAAGTTGAAATACATAATATGGTAATTAGTATAAAAATTTGGCATTCAGTCTAAATACAAATATGGAAATATTCCCTATCTATTATTTAAAAATATTCATGTACATTTAGTGGAGCTTCAACGCATGGCGATTTTGTTCATAATTTCTGTTAAAATTATTTGTGATCTTCCGAAATTGTTATCTACTTATAATTTATATTTTTATAATTAATATTTATTTAACATATGTCCGTTGGAGAGTTTTAATAGTTTTTCTTTTAGTAAAGTGGAGTGTTGAAATTCTATTATTTTTGTTTTAGTTTAAATTTATAGTGTAAAATATAGATTACATGCCGAGTGGATATAAGGTCCTAAATAACCGGGGTAGATTCGTTCCAAACAATTCCCCCAAACGTTTCGTTGGGAATGCATGGAAACTTTCTAAAAAGTATTCATATGTTTTAATAGAAAAATTCAGCATCAATGATAGCACCGTCAATGTTATTAGCTGGTAGGCTCTGATAAAATCTGCAGTCATTTTAAAACCTTGCAGATTGAAAGGAAACGCTGCGAAAATGTGACAATAGCCTCTAAACGGTTGTTCGCATTATGAATGCGGTTTCATCCGATTTAATGCATAACTTCAAAGATTTGTTGCATTTATGACAACATAATGCTGAAGTCGACAACTTGCTTTTAGATCAAGTCAAAATTGTTCCCATGTCATCTAGAAATGAGAATGTAATTATGTCTTAAGTTGGGTTCGTGGAAATAGCTCCAGATATAAATATAACCTTTTTGCTTTTGGATCAAATCAAAATTGTTCCCGTGTCATATAAAAATGACCATGTAATTATGTCTTAAGTTGGGTTCATGGAAATAGGTTCAGATCTAAATACAACTCATTGACATAATATTCTCATCTACCTTAAATTTATTATAGTCCATTTTAAGTTATAACTAAAAACACGTGATTTAAGAATGGAATAGTTAAATAAAAGTTTAATTTTGTTAGGCCCCTTTTTTTATTAGTGCTAGTTAAGGTATTGTTTTCCTACATACAACTGCCTTCAAATCATTGTCCCTACCAAAGTTTCTTCCTTATAAAATATTTTATTTTTGATTGATACTGAGAAGGATCTCCATGAGGGAACAAATCTCTCCATCCATACAAAGGCATCATGATAAGTGGAGTTGTGTATATTGTATTTGGCAGTAATGAAAACATTTTTATTTTTAAATTTTCATATATGTGTACATTTTTTATTTACGTATATCTGTACATTCATAAATTTGATTAACAAACTACACTTTTTGATCTCACTGCTATTTCAACCTGAAGTTGTCTGTGCAAAGTTATGGATTTTACCATTTATGTATCACAGTGTCGGTACAATTTCATTTTTTTAACATTTGTTTAGTCATATATTTCACATATAAATCTTTCTCTTTAAAATTGTGATCTAACACCTAGCTTGTCTAATTTGATTCAACTTCCTTTCCATGTCATGTGATAATAGTGATAATTTTTGCTAGGAAATCATTATAACTTGATGTATTTTGTATAAAGGGAGAGTGCATAACTAGTACGAATAAGGATCTCAATTATCTACTAGTTAGGTTGTCATTTCTTAATATTTATTGTCTCACAAATACTTTTATTTTGAATAAATCATGAAAGTTATCAGTGATCAATTACAACAAGTTTATCATAATAATCCAAGCCTCATGCAAGAACAAATTTTCTGTAGCCAAAAATAGTTGAAGGCATGATATCAGAACGTTACTTTGGGAGAGTATAGAGACATGTTGAATGGCTTGCATATTAATCAAGCATAAACATACTTTTTAGTGTTTGAAGGTTTTTATTTAGTAACTTCTGATTATATGCTCTATAAAGACCTAATAAGCATTGTTTACAAGATAGTGCTACTACAATTTGATTTAGATAACTAGGCAATCCTACTTGATTTCTTTCATTTATTTTAACATAAAATGTATTTGGAGAGGATTATGTTTTTTTTTTTTAAATTAGTTAATTTTTTTCTTTTAATTCAATAAAACATGTATTAGAAATAGAATAAATCTGTCAGATCAGTGAAATTTAATACTACTAATCAACATCTTTAAAATGACAATAAACACCAACAATAACAACGACAAAATAAAAATACTTAGTTTTCTAATTTTTTAATTTTATTTACCATCCCTTAGAGTGATATATGTCTTTAGATAGAGTCAATCAACCATGCTAAATTCATAGCCTCTACCCAATCTTAAATGTAGATCTAAGCATGAACAAATATATTTTTACTTCATAACAAACATAATCAACATTGAAAATACTTACCTATAAATGAAGAATGTGATAATTAAAGTGCTACTCATTTTATTTAACTAATGATAAATAATACAGATAAAATGCAAAGAAACTATTAAACTTCCCAACTTCATCTAATACACTTCTATTAATAATTTCTGCTAAATTAAAAACATTAAGATAACTTTAAATTATAAAATTTTATAAAATTTTCATGTGTATCATTTATTTTTTTATGTTAAACAAATGTTGTAAATTAATTAAAAAAAATACAACCATAAACAATTTTGAACGTAGTTTTTTTTAAAACTTAATTTTTAACCTCATAATCATAGAACTAAATTATTTCTTATATATAAAAATATATATATTCTTTGAATACAAAGATAAAATAAAAGGTAACACCCATAACACTCCAAGGAAATATTCGTATAAACTTTTGTTAAAGAATTTTAATTGTTAAAAATTTATAGATGCAGATTTTGAAGATATATGAAAATAAAATTATAAAGTAGAAAAATTTGAATATTTTATGAGTATATATATGTTAGGAATTTATAAATGCAGATTTTGAAGATATATAAAATTAAAGTTATATATATATATATATATACGCTTTTAAAAATGACGCACGGTGAAGATATATCGGTAAATTGCATCCAACTGTAAACTCTTTACCGTGAAATACAGCACACATGATGCAATTTTAGTTTGCTCTTATAAATATATATTTCGCCGATAATTCATGCATATATATACTTACCAATCGAGATACTGCGTCCACCTTCAAACTATTAATGATGAACACATAAAAAATATTTTACCTAATTTGCTTAAGCCCCATGTCATGATTCTGGTTTTCCATCGCCGGAAGCTAAACGAGAAGAGAGAAAGCACCCGCTGTGCCCTTCATAACGGCCCCAACATATGCTCGATCGTTAGTGGACGCAAACAGGCGGTGCTCTCTCTCTTCTGGTTCAGACTCTAGCGAGGCCTTAATTTTCCTACACCTCTATTCGCTTTGCATCTTCACCAACAAACAATGAAATGCAGAACGAGGGATGGGTTAATGAATCCTTTCGAGCTCTCATTTATAATCTTTATTTTCGCTGTAGATGCCATTCTCTAGCTGAAAAAGACATCCTCTTCTGCGTTTGGAAATTCGTAAATTTTGTTTGAGCAATCTTAATCACAGAAAACATTAAAGTCAGAATGACGGAAAGACTAATAATGGAAACATTTATGGAATTGACCCATAATTTATTTCCTATTTTTTAAAACAGAGTACCGACTCAATAGTGACATGGTTTTGGTTGGCATCCATTTCTTGCGTATGGTTGTCAACTGATCTCATCATGCCAACTTATATCGACGAGCACTTTCAAAATGTTTTCAATGATCGTATTATTCGCACTCCCGGTTTCACGGGTACCTTTCTTTGGCATTGAAATATTAATCCGTTTCGCTTAGGCTATATTTGAGACACTTGCACTTGTTATAATATTATTTATTGATTAATATTTTTCACATAGTCAATTTTTTAAATAGTATGTTTGATCGATAACAATTCATGAAGATAGTGGGTATGTTTGCACCTTTAAAATTGAGGTAGAAAAAAGAAATTTGAAAAATTTTACCCTAAAGAATTTGGAGATTTAGAGGGCAATCAGATTTAGTTGTCAATAAAAATTCAAATAAGGTATTTTTGGTAAGACAATGAAACTATGATGTTTCAGGTTATATTTGCAAAACTCTTCATTTTCAAATACAAGTAATTTTATAATCATTATATTAATTTTCTAACAAATATAAATAATAAATAGTGGTTTTGGAATTGCTGATCATTATTAAGTGGAGGTTTTTCCTTATTGAGTGGTCTTTTTATTTTCGATGTTTCAAGAACCTTGATTTTCGAAGAGATATCTTCAAAAGTAAAGAAAAAGGAAATCATTGATAATAGGATCTATGATTCACAATGTTTTTTTAAGGTGAGTTGGTCAGATAATAGAAATACAAGGTTTGTTCGACTTAATTTTTTTTTTAATTTCGAAAAAATATATATTTATGAATAATTTTTAAAATTTAAAAAAATCAATAGTTTAGAATAAACTTTTTTCAAATTCACCACAATATCACCAATTTGTTAAGGACTATTAGAGAGGCTAAATGATAATTCAAGAATTAAAATATTTCAAACAACTAGGTTTCAATAAACATTCACAAGATCAAGAAGAATTGTTTCAAGTACATAACAACATCAAAGTTACAAAACAAAAAAATTGTCCTTGGTTACAAATATATGAAATTGATATTTCTATCATTTCTCATAGAATAAATATAATAGGTTCAGATCTAGAGGGAAGGGAGATGGTATCCGAACATTATATATTTATGGAAACAATTAAAGGTCAATAATTATACCAATATGAATTAGTTATTTAAAAAAACAAAAAAGAGAAAAAAAAAAAAAAAAAACTAAAAAACTAAACTAAACTTACGTTAAAATGTATATAATTTAATGATTAATAGATTAAATATATATGATAAAAGATAAATTAATTAATATTAAAACAATTTCATAATAATAATAGATATTTTAAATAATTATAAATATCAATTACAAGTTAGAAAGGCTATAAAATTTGATATTAGAATTGTGATATAAATATTGGAAAGAATGTGAATTTAACATATTAATTTAAATTATATTTTAAAATATTTAAATAAAATATTGTTATAATATTATATAATGTAATGATAAATTTATATTTAATAATATATATTTATAATAAATACAATAAAAAATATAAAAAAAAAAATCTATAGAATTAATAAGTAAAAATAACTATGTATTAAATAATACATATTATTTAAGTATTTAAATTTATAAAATTGATAATAATAAAATATTAAAATGATATCATACATATGATGTAATATTTAATTAAATGTATATCATCTAATAAATTATAATAATATGATATATATACTATAGTATTTTTCTCTCTATATATAATCATTTTAATTTTAAAATAGGGATTTTTGTTATATTCTTTTATAATCAAATAATATTATATAAATTAAAATTAAGTAGTTTTAATCTGCTAATGATTGTGTTTTTAATGATTTTAAAAGGAAATAAAAATATATATTTTAAACATGTATTTATAATTACAATGATAAAATACAATTAATTTGTTAAAATATATTATAATTATTAATTTTCAAGGTTAAATAATATACGTACCATAAATAAAAAGTGTTTTGTAAATATTTATAATTTTTTATGTTAGATATTGTGAGATATATACAAAAAATCATTAGAATTTAATAGCAAAAGTGTGCATCATAATTAACAAGAGTTATGATGAAATTTTAATATCTTATTTTTTTAAAAAAATTGAATTAATAAATATTAAACATGGATTTTAAATTAAATATTTATATTTATTTTGAAATATTTGAAAAATAATAAAAATAAAAAGATAAGAAATAGATAAAAATAAAAATAGTATTGAAAAAATAAGAACTCTATTTTTGTGTCAAGAAATTTTAGGGGAAATATAACTTTCTTCACCTGAGTATTAGATATCGTGATATACGAAAACAATAATTAAAATATAATAACATAAATATGTATTATAATTAACATCCTAATATTTTTTTAATATTTATTGTTAAAAGGAATTGTTAAATGTATAAATCTCAAACATAAATTTCAAATTAAATGTTTGGATTTTAAATTTATTTTAAAATATTAAAAAATATATATATATATATAAACAAATATATAAGAGATGGATAAAAACAAAAATAACAGTGAAAAAATAGGAACTCTATTTTTAGAGGAATAACTTTTAAGGGAGCTGAAACTTCACCTGCTTTAAGAAATATTTTGGCAAGTGGCAAAAATAGATATGGTTAATATTTTGACTAATACATTATTTGTAGTAATAATTTTTTTTTTTCATGATAATTTAATAGAAATAGTCGCTGGTTTTTCTCAGGTAAAATTTCAAAAGCACTCGGGATCAAGTTTTCACCTTAAACCTCCTGAATTCTCTGTGTGTTAAGAAATAATGTTGGTTCCCCCCTCGAGGGGTCCACTAGGTATCCTAGTCTTTAACAATTCATCTTTCCACGTAGTTGGAGGTTGCAGCTAAGTCAAAGATATTGATCTCTTGAACCAGGGTAGGTTACTAAGGGATATAAGCCAGGCTCATACTCTAAATAATTATATTTAGTGTTGCCGCCCAAAGATTGAAGAGAGGATATTGAAGAAAACAGCTAGCTATCTCTCAAATGACCATACTTAATGGACGCACAATGTGTAGTGTGGCTCTGAGCTAATATTAGGTGCCAAAACTAGTCGTGGAAGTCAAATCATTACCAAATTTATTGATACCATGGTTTCAGTTGTCCCACAATGATGGTTATATAGGGTTATCAAAAAAAATAGAGTCTGGAAAGTCAGATAGGTTTATGTTTCATCAAATACACGATATAATGGGAAGAAACTCCTACAGAATAATTACAAGAGAAGAATACTCTTGGCACGTATTGTTTGTACGTGTAACTTGAGGCAATTTTCGTATTACGATTTCAGACGTAATAATTTTTTTTTCCCACAAATAATGATTAATTTTTCATCTAAAAACAACACAAGGCAACAAATTTACTCAAATATATTTCTCACAGGCAATACCATGTGACCAGAGACATTTCCTACAGGATTGACCTTCTCCTTGTCTAACGTCCGTCCTCCATAAAAACCAAAAACAGAACGAGGCAGTGACAAACAAGGTAAAGCCACAACTTACGGAAGCTCTTGCATACACAACGCAATAGTGGGCAAGATTGGGTCGATCAAGTGCTGCACAGGATAAACTTGTTGATAAAGAATATGTAAATGACACAGAGATCTAGGAAATAAAGAGAACAGCCGAGACACTGAGTGGATGAGGTTGTCCTCCAACCCGAGGAATAAATTTAATTTTATTTTATTTTTCATAATAATATTCGAAATACCAACTACTTTATCATCGTTTGCTTTTTTTAGTTTGGCAGACTATAGTTGGTATTCAATTTTGATGATACATCTGATGTTTTTGGATAGTGCGGAGTTGTTTTTAAAATTTTAATATGAAAATAAACTTACTTTTTCTTAGAAATTTGTTTTGTCACAAATTTTTAATTAATTATATATTAAAAAATAAACTATTTATTGATTTTTTATAATATTATTATTTAAATTTTATATTTATATTTGGTAATATAAAAAAATAACTTATTTTATTAATGTTACAAATTTCAATAGAAATTTAATTGATAAAGAGGATTATAATAATACTTAATGCAGCAGGTACTAACAATAAATTCATTTAAACAAATCATAGTTATTACAGCAACATGTAAGAAGCTTTAATAGCAATTCAGACAAGGTATAAAATGTTTTATGAGAATTGTAAGAAGTGATACACATGTTACATATTATTTGAAGACTTCCCTTGCCTGGAACCAATTGTTAAAATCCTCATTCATGCATGCTTAGCAATACTTTCCTGTAAAAGAGATTTCTTCTTCTCACCTTTTCTCGAAAATGAGAGATCAAATAAAACATATTTTTGATTTTATTATATCTCAAAGCACTATCTATTTATCAAGATCATTGACAACAAACAATCTCCAAAACAATAAACTGCATAATTTATAATTCCATTGTCATTAAAAAATTTATTATTTTTCATTTTGTTGATTTTCACCTTAGAATGATATCTAACATGAATAGATCTAAAATGACTTTTTTTCTATATAATGTTTATAATTGTTTAATTTATATGTATGAATAATAAAGTAAATTACGTATAATTTTATAAATGTAAATAATTTTTTTTTATATATTATACAATATTAAATTCAAATTAAGTGCACCTAATAATAGAATGAGTAAAAATTATAAACACCACCAGAAAATACATGCAACCTTACCAATAAGGACCACTAGAGGGCCTAGAAACATTATTAATGATTTAAAAAGACCCATAAGAACTATTAACGCAACCTTTATATATGTTGAGATGATTTTTAAAAAATAGAGACAAAAAAACGTGGAGACATGGTGGCAATCCATAAACATGATAATAATAATCAATTTAGATCAATATTTGAGAAGTATATAAACATATTAAAATAATATAATTTTATAATTAATAAATTTTTAGGATAAATTTTCAATTCACATTTTCTTTACTTTAATGTATGTTCATAATTATGGAAACATAAAATTAAATATATGGCAAATATATAATTTTGAAAAAATGTATTTATAAAATAGAAGCCAATATACCTAAAAAACTACAAAAACATTATTATTATTTTTTTTATGCACAAGTGTTTGAGTAATAAATATTAATATAGTGAATTTTGAAAATTGACAATAAAATGCCTCATTTTAATGGCAGAAACATAAAATTATATCGAAATATTGTTTAACTCTAAAATTTAATAAAATTTTAAACAAAATTACGAATACAATATTTGATAATATTATAAATAAGATAAAAATAAATTTTAAATACTATTTGAAATACAAATATTGATTACAATCTTCAATATGATGTAATATCAATCAGAATTGGAGTTAGACATTCTTATCATATATAAACTTTGACAATTAAATTATAAAACATGAATACTATGAAATTTGTGTTAAAGATCCTATTTAATATTTTAATTTGCTTGCCCCAATATAACATGCTTTTGAGTGTGATTTGTAGGACATAACTTTATCCTTTTGATATGTAGGTTGAACTTGTAAAACTCATATGCCAAAGAAAGTATTTGAATTAAGATATAAATTTACATTATTTGTGTGCCAAAGTTATTCACAATTTGGCAGAATGTAGATTGAAAAAGGTTGCTGGTCTCTTTTTTATTTCCTCCCAGCAAGTTTTGTCAAGCTCAGTTGTGATGAAATTTGCACGGTAATTTGATTTATTACATAGTTGGATATACCATCAAAGATTATGTGGGATCTTTAATTTGGGTCGTGTCAATCAAATTACATGATGGTACTAGATGCAAAATATTATGCCATGGTCTCCATAATCCATCTACTTGTTCAATGTAAAATTGACAACTTGATAATTAAAGTAGTCTCCTTTGTAATTATTGACATGATTTGGAATGTGATTTCTGATAACTAAAATTTAGAATACATTACTCACAAAATTCCGGGAGTTTCAAGAGATTTTGAATCCTCACGCATTATAAATGTTTTTAGAGAAACAAATAAAGTGGTAGAGTTTCTTGGAGATGGAGGAGTTGATCCAAATGAACATATAAACATGTACAGTATCCTTGTTGATTGGCCTAGAACAGGAGTCCTAAACAAAAGATCTTTCAGTTAAACCCAACACATAAACCCTCGAATGGTGGCTTCCCAAAATGCAAACGTGTAGATTAATTTATATGTATTATTACTTCTCTATAATTCTTTTAAATCAACTCTGTATTTTAGATTTGTCGTGATCTCCTTTGGATGGTGGGAGATGTGATGATCGCAATGATGAATCAAGATGTTTTAAAAATATTAGTTCGCTTTCAACTGCATTTATTATGATTGGCCTCTCAAATGGCAGGGATGGCTTGAGATTTAAATTGACGACTTGCTAACATTTTGTCCAATTTTTAATTGTTGACCAGTGAAGGGAAGGGAGTTTTTTGGTCTTGTTTCTTTTTCCCTATCGCTTCCTCCCTTGCCAACATGTGCCCTTCTAGATCGTTTCCGTGGCTATATTTGTATGGGCTTTATAGGAAGATGGCATTTAGATCAAGTATCACAAGGAGAGGCTGACAATTATCTTTAATGTCTAATCTCGTGATGTTCTTCAAGCCATCAAGGTTGTTCTGGGTATCGATTACATGGAGCGGTGCGATCAGTAGCTAATTATGTGGCTACCTCTATTTTACTATAAATCTAATGGCTTTGCTCCCTTGATAGATAGGATATCTCTATTTTACTATAAATATAATGGCTTTTCTCCCTAGAAAAGGTAGACGCCATACTAATTCTGAAAAAATCGTTAAAAAGGACCAACGTGAATGTCCGGTCAAGCCATTCCAGTCTTTTGACAATGAAAGCTCTGGTGACCCCGCAATTGCGCATTGGGAAGTAAGGGAACTATTGTCTATTGTTCCTTTCAAAGAACTTGAATCGCACTTTATCAAGCTGGTAGATATTGTGCTTCACGTGCTAGGGCTTTCAGTGCTATGAACAGTTTCGATGGTGCAGTGGAAGCTATTGTCCATGTTAATTCAGCTTCCCTAGTGAAAACAATTCTTTTGTCTCATTACATGGATAATAAGGCGTCTCAGTTGGCGACCAGGGATGCTAACAAAGAAAGCTAGAGTTGTTGATGGAGCCTATAAGTATAGGCCAGAGCCTGCAGGTGTTGGTGTCTCCTCTTCTAGCATTGGAACATATTTGCAGACCATGTGGATGTATTGATTTTGGGTATAATGATGGCTGAAGCCATCTGATAGGCATCTTTTTGAACACATGTAGTTGGGAATTTTATCTCGGTTCGTAGTTTTTTTCGAAAATATCCATTTGTAGGTTCTAGGAATTAGGTTTCTACTGATCTTTCCTCTTCGAGGTTTTTGGTAGGATATATTTTGACCTAACATTGTACTAGTTGTAATGGTAGGTCCTGCAACTAGGGGGTTCTATTTTTTTAAATTGATCTTGAATGTTTATGTTGACATTTTTTAAGTATATATATGAATGATATAGGATTACTTGTTTATAATATATTAAAATGTAATTTTGTATATATATATATATATATAT
The DNA here is from genome assembly GCA_037957365.1 of Torreya grandis. Taxonomy (NCBI): domain Eukaryota; kingdom Viridiplantae; phylum Streptophyta; class Pinopsida; order Cupressales; family Taxaceae; genus Torreya; species Torreya grandis. Next base: position 532,282 of record JARHVA010003936.1, on the reverse strand, counting down.
AAATATATAATAAAAAATAATTTCACATATGGGCTTATGATGTATGGATTGTAAGATCAAGAAAACAATGTATCATATAGGTTGAAGCTCTATGTGGACCAAGACTAATATCCCTCATATGGGTTTAAGATACAATAAATAGAGCATCAACATTATAAGATATTGTAGTGCATAATGTTAATATAGGTTTGACAATCTTTATCATTACCAAAATGGTACATGGCATGCATGTTGGAAGAGCAAGAAATTAAATAAACTCATATGTGTATGTGTGTGGAGAAACATAGTGATAACATAATATATTTGACCTGGTTTCTTATTTTCCCTCATTCTCATAAATCATTCATGGCTACAATAAATATAAGCAATTCTTATCTTTTTTAACTTAGATTATGATTTTAATGATTACATGTTATTTTTATCCAATATACAAAGTCCTTTAAAAGTAGTAATCATAAGAATCAAATCATTGTTTAATAATACTAATAATGAAATTAATATTGAAATATCTTCAACAATCCTTAATGTTTAAATTTGTTCAAATATTTGACTCAAGTGGTTTCCATATGTCATTTTTTTCACACACACTCAATGTTGTCATCGTTGCCATCCCTACCCTCATATAGAGGTGCACACTATCACTATCCCAATAAGTAGGGTGCATCCTTTGGATGGAATTTGAATGAATATTAACCTTGAAAATTCCCATGAAGAACAAATATATATTGTGCAAGGTAGATTTTATGACATAGATTGTTAAAAAATAACTCGATGTCCTCATATAAATCCACACGTACATTATACATTATTACTTGGAACAAATAGTGAATAGAAAAATATCAATGATGTTATCACATCTGAAGAAAATTAAAATGATCCCTTTAATGATATTAATACACCTTTAAAAGGTATTGTTTGCACCATATGTGTTTAGAATACTACTATTGCTACTATTCTTAGGTCTAAACATTTGGTTACACATGTGATTCCCATCAATAGACATTCAAATTTAATCATTAAGTGCTTTGAAATGTTTAATATTTATATACGTACCTTGGCCTATTTTTCATTTGGTTAACTTCAAATTTATATGGGATCCTGACCCAAAACTCAGAAGCTTTGGTTGAAAGATAATTCAACAAATAAGAGAAACACAATAACAATAATGCTATCTTTGAGAAGAGATGTTTTATTAATGAAATTTGTAGATCTAAACATATGCCTATCTCTGAGAAGAGATGTTTAATTTCTATTTCGGTTTATATCTTCATTTATACATATTTTTAAGGTAGGAAGAGGATGTGGAAGGTCACCAATATCAAAGGAGATTAAGTTGTTCAACTTCCATGATTTACAATAATATGGAATTTGAAGAATTATTATTTTTACAAACTTACTATTTTTAGACTACACTATTAAAATTTAAATTTGGGGCACTTCTATTTATTTTTGGGGGGTCAAAAGCCATCGAGCAAAGATCGTGCCATCTCACAGTATTCCCCTCATTCTTAGATTTACAACGGTTTAAATGGAGAGTCAAACGGAGCTATGGTGCAAAAGTTATGGCTCCCAAATGTTCTGCTACTAATTGGGGTTGAACCATCACCCAAATTATCAACTAAAATATTGCTTAGATAAGATACTTCACTATTATACAAATTGTATTAAAATTAATTTGAACACCATTTAAACATTTTTATGTTACTTATATATCTTTGTTATCCCAATTCTAGCAATCTTTGACCTTTGTGGTTAGGACTGCACTAGGTTGGATAAGGTTGCATTGTGTCCTTGTCCACTACTGTGCTCTTATCCTCTACTCTCTAATTGTATCTTTTTGAATTTGAGATGTTTCATATTAACAATCCTCTAATTTTATAAATATCAGTAAACATAAATATTTTAAATATTATTCTATATAAGCACATCAAGATCATTCAAAATACATCTAGCAATCACTTCAAATTTATACTACATATTAAGTAACAATGCACTATATTTCAAATTAGAACTTACAATTATTCTAAAATTCATCGGCCAAATTTGATGTTATTTTATTACATGTCAAGGGCACTCATTATGAGACATTCAATTTAAACTATCTAGTTGCATTCATTTAAAAAATATGAAAATTCAAAAACTCACTTTAGGATCAATAACTACAATGACCTAAGGCCCTTTTAGGCTATGTAGGAAATACTGAAATCATGCAGGGATTTATTAGAATAGTAAGTGTACACCCCAATCATAATTCCCCCATTTTGTATTTGATCCTTATTTAGATTAGTATAATGGATCTAGGGTTTGGATTTTTATGTCTTTTGTGTAGTAAATAAAGGCATACAATTAATAAATTAGTTATCCAAGATAGTCATAGGTACATAAATCAAAAAGACAATTACATAGTCAACCAAGATGTAGTCACAATCAATAAACAAGGACATAGTGGGACCATATCCTCATAGTGAATTGATGTCCCAACATAGTTTAAAAAAATTGTTTTAGTTGTACCATAATTCAAGGGTCATTTCAGTTAGTTTTCATCAAGAGTTAACCTACATAATCGTAATAAATTTATTTTTTTCTACATTTCCATATATGTTTGTCATTTTACTATTTATATCTCATTAATGATTCTATAAATCATCGTATTGTACATTCAGGCTATGTACATTATGTAACCTAAAGCAGTTTCAATAGTTTAAGTGTTTTACTAAATTTCATTGATAAATCAAACTAAAACACATTTAAACATTATGGTGAACCCGTATTTTTTATTTTGAAAACTATTTTATATTATATAGATTTTTGTCTTTTACTTTTTCAAAATTTATGTAAATTCCTAACACTTAAATAAAATAACTTTAAACATTGGATATACATATAAAACCATGATTCAATCTTCTTTGATATTGGATCTTAATCTTACACTAAAAAAGTATATTTTCAATTTATATAAAATTTGACACTAAAATCATATATATTTTTATGTTAGATTTAATTTTTTTCCATCTATACACAAAAATATTTAGATTTTATTTTTCTCTTTATTTTTTATTTTCTTGTTGGTTACTTATAGAAATTATGTGCTAAGAGTTTTAAAACTACTAAGTGACTATTGTTACAAGATAAGTGGTGATATGTTATATAGAAAACATGATGTGAGGGGTGATTCCCTAATACTAAATTCATTCTATAATGCTCGATACCAGTTATAGTTTCCCCAAACCTCACTTTATATCAAAAATGCCTAGGGAATTTTTTTAATATAATACGAAGCCTATTTTATATTCTTAATTTGTGATTCACCTTAGAGGATAATATCATGTAGGGATGTTACTCTAACTATACACTTGTAGATGAGAGTATGGGATAAAAGCATAGTTTAGTCTTTGAAGTTAGTGCTATGAGATATTGGGATGAGACTAATCTAAAAATGAGATAATATATTAGAGATCCCACACAATCATTCAAACCTTTTCCTAGTTCACCCTTCATACCTTATTTTCTTCTTGTATTGTATTTATAATAGGATCAATAAGTGATTTTTTTATTAATATCCTAGTTATAATTATACAATTTCTTAGAAAATATTTTTTAGTATGCTTTTCATTACATACATACATGGTTAAAATTCAAGGGTGATAAAATATATACCTCAAAGCAATCAAAAATTCATTATGCTTCATATTTTTATAATATACAATATGAATTGATCCCCATAACGAATAACTCCTGCCAAGATTTGATTTTCATACCTATTGTAAAGATTGCCAATACAAAAACATATCTTGTATGAGGAATTATGTATTACAATTTTACCTAAAAATATTGAACCTCCTTATATTGATACTTACTAATTCTACCTGATAGACAGAAGAATGTATTTGTTTTAAAAATTAAGATGTTCCCCCATAACATATTATTGACCAATATTTATTTAACCCTATGTTTTTGTATAAAGATATTAAGGGTTTAGGGTTAATAATATATAAATGAATAATCCCAAGGGTGATAAATATATCTGTAGTAAGCCAATTAATTATGAAACTTAGATTAAAAAAAAATATGCTAAACTTATTATATTGAGATATGCCAGAAATGGAAAGTAAAACTGTACAAGATATTAAAATGATAATGAAAATAAGATAATCAACTAGTTTCGATGATAATAAATATTTAGATTTGGATTATGTATGAAGAATATAGGAAAAGTGATTTGGATAAATCATCAAATGCTATAAATTTTACTCTTTTAGTCTTCAGAACTTACTTCAAACTCATACAATTGTGTCGATGTTTTAGTTTAAACTAGAAATAGGGTGCTCTATAGAATAATTATTGGATCTGGACATGATCATCTGTAATATTCAAGGTTCTATGTCATTCTCACTCTATTGTGCTCATATTTTGATCATGGGCTGTCACTTTTTTGTAAAATAAAAAAGCCCTAGTTCTTCATCATCATAGTGGCTGAGGAAAAAATGGGTTATTGAGCTCACAATGTAGAGATAACCTAAAATACCACCTTTCCAAAAAGTGTATGTATTCTTTGCTTCATCATGAACTAATATTCTATTAAATTATCATAGTCTCCCCAATAACATATGACATGCATCCATTAGAATAACATCACACCATATTTCATCATTATAATTTTTTTTTATAGAAAACTTGACTAAGCAACTTTTATCTACTATAACCTCATTCCCTTTCTTAAACAACAAAATTTTATAAGGGTTAGGTTTTTTTTTACATTGCATACTTAGTTTCTCAATCATTTTTTAGAAACCATATTTTCACAACTACCACTATTTATAATTACTATGCATACCTTTGCACCTGAAGTACATCTTGTTTAAAAAATATTTGATCATAGCCATGCCTCACCACCTTCTTTATTCTGCACTTATTAGTTCCTTAGAGAAATCATGGTTCTTCTCATCATGAGATTCTCTCCAACATCTGCTGGTGCAACTTTAGTATTCTACTCTTCTATTTAAGCATCAACTAGATTTACTCTTGGATGACCTTCTTACCTCTTTTCTTGATCTTGATAGTTTGGACACATAAATGTTTTGTGCCCTTCTTTTATACATTTATAATACTCATAATATCTATATTGATACGTAAACCATCCTCTAGCACCATTGTAACCTTGTCCTATTTAAAATCCTCTTCTTCCTTATTATTTTTGAAACCCTTATTTATTATCATCTTGCCTTTTTGCATCACATGATGATTCACCTTTTTAGGCATTAAATCCACCTTTGATGGTATTAAACCCACCTCATCCCTTTTAATGGAGGGGATCCAACTCATTTTGGACTAGTAGATGTCCTTGTGAAATTTTATCTATTTTGTTTTTCTTCTACCTTTAAACCTAATTGATAAGCCTCCTCCATATTAAGTATTCTATGCATGCTATATTCATCTAGAATATAAAATTTTAAATTATTTACATACCTTGCAGCCATTTACTCTTCTATTTCATCATGCTGCACTTGTAAGAAATGTTTTTAAGATTCATTTGTATACTCTTGTATCCTATGATCTTTTTACCTTAGATTTTGAAATCTTATATATAAGGATTGTGCATAATCCATAGGAAGAAATTTATCCCTAACTTCTTATCCATCTTTTTCAATAGATTAATCTTCTTTTTATCTTTTCTCTATCTCTCTTTTTGTAGTTGATCCTACCAAATCATTGCATGTCCTTCCAAATTGATGCATGTAAACTTTACCTTCTTATCCTCTCTCATAGTCTTCCACTTAAAGAACTTATCCATGCTATTCATTCAATGTATCAGCTCTTCTAGTTTTAAATTACCTCCATAATGTAGAACATCAAACTTCATTCCTTCATTTCTACATTTTAAATCCTGAACCATCCTCTCTTCTATCAATGGTGGTTGCTCTTGTTCTTCATCTTCTTGTTAAATTTGTTCATCAGGATCTGTGTCTTGCTCATCACCACCTTGTCTTCTTTATTCATTGGTGATAACCTTAATTAATGTTTGAAGTTACCTCTGTAGCTCTTGTATAGTTTGTTTTATCTATGGAACATGTCCTTGTTCTCTCAACATTCTTTACTTTTCCAAAATTTGAACTTTCTTTGAAACTAGATAATGAACCCAAAAACTATCAAGAATAAGAAAATTACCAATAGGTTAAGATCTTAAAACAATACTCAAAATTGATTTGTATTGATTTGTTTTAAATAATTACAAACTTTAACCATGCTTAAATAAGTTTCAACTCAAAATTTAGAGTTGAGATGCAAAAATTTGAAAAATCTAAAATCTAAAAAGAACATCTATTTTTAACAGCTACTATTTATAGTATGTTTCACATGAAAGGATGTGTAGATTTAAAAATATATTGAAATACAATAAATACTAAAATTAACTTATGGGATGAAATTCAACTAAAGTTAACTTTAGCTTCTAAAAATAAAAAATTCTTTAAAAATGTATAAAACATTAATTTTAGACCATCGTATGATCAAATTTGGCCTCCAAAAAATATCAAAATCAAATCTAAGAAGATAAATCTGCTTAGAGTACAATCAAACTTTTTGATACGGTTGTTTAGGTGTGTGGAAGAGCTAAAACAGAGTTACAAATAAAAATTTGTCCTCCAAAAGGTTTGCTTATTTTTTCTACATCACAACTAAAAACACTCATAAGCATCTGTAAGGACAATCATGGATTGAAAAACAACGAGTTTGCCTTCAGTAAAAAAATATAGTAGAGGAAATTATTGGAATATGTATTTTCCCTTATGGGACATTTCTATCCTTATCCCATTTAATTTTTAGTTTCAAATTTGAACCCTCTCTTATAGTATCACCTATTTTTTAAAAATAGTTAAGGTGAGGACTTTTCCTTCTGGATTCCAATAAAGTCACATTCAATTCACCCATTATACCACTTTAAAATTTTAAGATATAGGCACACTTGCACTATTGTTCATTGATCAAAGATTTCATGTTCTTCACAATTATTATTTTAATCATTTCAATCATTATTTAACCAGCTCCAAGCCTATTTTATCCAATCCCATATAAAGTAATGCATGATATGAGATTCAATCCTTATTTATATGCAATCATATAGTCCAAGAAGAAAAATCATACAAACAAATGGAAGTGGGAGAATTATGTGGGATTTAAATACCTGTTAAGAGTATTCAATACATATGCAATGTTCAGTCATCGCAAGCGTGATTAGACTCAACTCAACCCATTACAGTTCCCCCATTTTTCCATTTATAGCTTCTCAATCATTGTAAGTTCTATTAGTGTTTTAACTTTGAAAAATATTTGTGATGGTGCTCTTGACACATCCGTAGGCCAAATCTCTACATTTAGACCAAATTTAATTTGTTGCAAATAATTATGAACTTGGTTCGTATTTATTCATGATGACAAGACCGATCAATAAAATAAGTTATAGTGGTAGTTGATCATATTCAAATTTTGACCATTTTGTCAATCTCGAGATTCAATCTTTTCTTGGTGAAATTTCAATGTTAGTTCCTATTTGTTAGTTTTTGATATATGTCAACATCACAAAGTAAGATTTCATAAAAACCTCAACTAATTTTTTGATTTCATTCATAATTAATCTTATTTCATTTTATTGAAGTTCGTTGAAAATAGTATTTTGCTTTAATTCTACTTGTCAAATTTTTATTTATAACATTCTTTTATATTCCATTAAATATATTTAAATTATGGTAAATAATCACGTTAATTTTAATTTCAATAAATCAAATATTTCATATTTGACTCCCAATGTTTCTTCTCCTTCTAGCAAACCCAAATAAAATCATAAAGGATGGAAAAAAATAATTCAACTACAAGAATAATAAAAATAAAAATCAGGCAGTCGATTATCAAATACAAATAACTATAAGAGAAATATTTTAACTTAAAAATTAATAAAATCTATAAATCATCGAATAAAGTCAAATCTTAAAAAAATAATATTAAAAATAAATAAATAAAATAAAATAAAAAATGAAAAAATAAAATAAATAAAATAAAATGTAAACATCCAAAACAATTGAAACTATAATAATAAAAATAGTATTCTTGAATGTTAAATTAATCCACATGCTTCAAAAATAATAATAATGCACCATACAAATAATAAAAAGGATTACCTCATGAATGATTTGAAATAGTCACCCGCTACATTGTTTGCATTGCGAATATATGTTCCCAACTACTTATTTCCTGTTTTAATCGATGTAATAAGTCACCCAAGCTGAATGGTTGGGAGCTATTTTTAAATAAAATAGTTCTAATTAAATTTTTAGTAATTCCTTTCATAAAAAATACTCCATCACTTTTAATGTAGTGTGTAGCATAACTTTACCATTTTAGGTATTACTAATGTGTCACCATAAAATTTGGCTTGTTGTTCACTCAAGTTTGTTCAATATAAAAATCAAAGTTGTATTCAATATAAAAATCAAACTCATCTCCAATAACTTTGTACCACTATAGGATTTGTGTGCAGTTAATCTATATCTTTTTCATGATAATGATCAATGTTCACAACTTTTTTTTTAATAATTTTTTAAAAAATTTCATAAATTTTTCATATTAATAAAATTTTAAATTATTTATACCCATTATTATAATCATGAAGTATTCCCTTTAATTAAAGTTTCATATTTTTAAGGTGATCTTAACTAATCGTGAAATGTCATATTTTATTGAAGACAATGTGATGTTAAATCTATTGCCACCAATCTATTTGATTCACTCAATTATCACCCTCATATACATTATTCAAATGCTTATAAACTCATATCATTATTGGTATGATGTTTTTAAACTTTTTTACCATTATTGTCATCTAAACATAATATATTACATTACCTTTGTGTTATGACAAGTGTGAATCCACAATCTAAATAATAAATGGAAGTAAAAAATAAACCCACTTTTCATAATGGAAATAATCATTTAAATGTTAAATAAAAAGGTTATAATATTATTTTATGTCAATCAGATATCTAGGATCACATACAATAATAAGACATACACACATGATCTCATATCGTGTGTGTGTGTGTATTTACATATGTATTTTATTATATAAATTTTTTCATTTAATTTTAATAACCAAATTATTTATATATGTATATATGTTAATAATAAAATTATAATTTGAAAGCGGAATCATCTTATTTTATAAAGTTTTTCATTTAATTTACACACACACACACACACACACACACACACACACACACACACACACACATAGAGTTTTTAACAATATCATATAGTGCATCTACTTAGATTTAATATATATGTCTCACTTGTGTTTGAATTGAAGGTATTAATTTAAAACATTTTTCAAAACCTAGTTTGTTTATTTCAAAATGACCTGTAGATCATTTATTCAATGAAATCCATCTCTTTATTTTATTTTTTTGATGAATTATATCTATGTATTAACTTAATAGAAACATATAAATAATTCACAAAAAAATATAGGCGGTATGAGAGCATGTCATGTAACCACACTACGCAAAGCGTACAACAAAAAATAGAAGCATCATAAAAAACTCAACAAAGCCATAGAATAAGTCATAATGTCATTATAAAATATAAATTTAACCATCAAGATCAAGGAAAAAAGGTGGAGGATTGATATCATCAGGACCCCAACCTGAGCTTGGCAAGTCATTATCATCTAGAATAGGCTCCCAACTAGTAGCTTGAGTAGTGTCCCTATCATCTTATTCTTCCTATGTTTGAGTGGGTGAAATGGCTAGAGAGATCCTAGGAAACATGTCTAGCACATCCAATTAGAATCTAGGTGGCACCCACCAAGAATTTGATCATACAGGAGGAGGAGGAGCGTCCCAATCATCTTATCCAGTAGTGAAAGGGGGTAGATGCAACCAACCTTGTTGCTACCTAGGATGGATCATGCACTTGTACAGGGTACTACTATAAGAGTAGCATTGATAATGGCTACAGTGATGCCCACTATGAGGTGGTAATGAAATTTTATCCTCAAATCAAGGATCCTTTGGTGGAGATGGTAGGATAAAAGCCATTGCACAAGGATCATCTCCCCAATGAGGGAGGAGATCCTAAAGGTGCCCAAGCTCTATAATAACATTGTAGGATTGAACATGAATCTGAAAAAGAGCATTGGATATGATAGAGGACTTGCTCAAATAAGAAACATTACAATCTAAACAAGCATTATTAAACACATAAGTATTTCTTTCTTTCCAAAGATAGAAGAGAATATCCTCTCTGAAAGTATGTTAGACTTAGCAAATATTTGAAGGCCATCATGGGTTTATCCCCAAGGAGGATGTGTTGTCAAAAATAAAATTAGGTTTGAAATGCCTGAAGAGATTGTGAGTCCAATTTCTCACACTTTGAGATTTGATAAAATACTAGAAAATATGAAGAAGCATCTAAAGGTGGCCAAAGAAATGGTAAGTAGGAAGGGGAACTCGTAGTTGGATGAGCCTTCTGCCAATAGGTAAGCCTTTGTGCAATATACACCAAATAAAATGGGGAAGCTTAGGCTCCTTATAAGCCCCCTAGATAATTCTAAAGCGTAAGTTTCACATACTGACAAAAGAATGCAGTCCACCATAGTGAGTGGGTGTTTATGGACAACCCATCGTGGGACCCTAAACCATTCCAGACAAGTCATGATTTAATCTTTTCCCATGCCTTCAAGATGCTTTTAGCCACAATGGACCCTGTGATTTGAATGGAAGACTTAATGATTAGCAAATTAGGAAAGTCAAGCCCTTTCTGGGGTTTGTTATCCCTAGGCAAGCCCAAGGACATGTAGTGTTTGAACAACACCTTCTAAGATTATTTTACCTCAATGGCTCGAACAATCTATTTGGCACATAAGGAAGTTCCTTGTTGAGCTATATGATTGAAATCCATCCCTATGACATCCAACATGAGGTAGCAATATTCCCATGCCACCCTATGGAATCCTAAACCATATCATAAAAGCCATGGTTTAATCTTTTCCCATGACTTCTAAATTATTTTATCCAGAAAGGACCCTATGATTTCAATGCAACACTTAAGGATTAGCAAATTAAGGAAGTCGAGCCCTTTCTAGGCTTGCTTTCCCCTAAGCAAGCTTGAAGAGATATAGTGTCTAAGTAACACCTTTCAAGATTATTTACCCTAAATGGCCCACACAATCCATTTGGCACATAAGGCAGTTCCTTATCAAGCTATGTCAACGAGCTCCATCCATCTAGCATCCCATATGAGGTAGCAATATTCCCAGGCCACCCTATGGAATCCTTTACCTTGATGATAATTGGACCAAAGGAAGTGTAAGTAATTTATCCAACTTATGGTAAGATTTCTAAGAAGTCACTCAACATGAACAGTAGTAAACATGGGTGGTCACATGTATTTTTGAGCAAATTTCAAATTTTCTTACTAACAAAAGGGACTTGCTCACTTGGTATTTTAGCTTCTTAGTAAGTCTATCTACAACATATTACCACAAAAAGGTTGGTAAGACATAAAAATCAAAGGGGATGCCAATAAATTTTAATATTTCATCATGTTGGATTCACTTCCAACTAAATTTGGCAGCCCACACTCGAAGCGAGAGTAGGATTGCCTGAAGGGAGGGAGGTAGGATTGTATGCTAGAGCTAGAGGTGAGGCAAAAGATGTTGAGACACTTTAAGTAATTGTCCACATTAGACGCATACTCAATGAGAGTAAGGAAAGAGTCATCTACAAAGTAACCATTAATCAATTTCATATCTTCTTATAGGTTCACAACATCTTGAGGGAGAAAGATTCCCTTGACGAGGTCCCTATCTTGGGCATTGCTAAAGAGATATACAAAACCCTTAATTATAAGCACATACAAGGTGGGAGCTAGATGGCACCCTTAATGAATATATCATAACAAACCAAATTAATTTTAGGTGACTCCATTAATGGAGAGGATGGTTGAGGCATCTTCAAAAATCATTCGGATAGATTGGATAAAGTTGGGCTTAAAGCCTAAGGCTCAAAGCATGACCAATATGAATGGGCATTGGATGCAGTCATAACTTTTACAAACTAAATTTTAATTACCATATCTTATTACTTAGAAATTCAAGCCCAGTTTATCCCTTCCCAGATGGCTATAATATTATCCAAAATATAATGGCTTCTGATAGAACCTATTTATTCAAGGTGCACAATGGGAAACAATATATTACATAACCAAAACAACAAAGCCTTAGAAATGATTTTATAGGAAACATTTAGGAAGGTGATGTGACACAAATTATAGATCAATTAGGGATCTCCTTGCTTAGGTATGAATTTAATGTTTCCTTTGTTTATATTTTTTCCTAGAGAAGGCATGCAAAATGCTTCTTTATAAACCTTAAGCAAGTCACTACCCACACTATCCCAGAGGGTTTTATAAAATTCACATGGTAAACCATCAATTCCTAAATATTTGCCATTATTCATGTGAGACACTACCTTATGTAAATCATCAATACTGAGGATCCTATCGCAAGCTACCCATTGGATGGGAGTGAGTTTGTATGGCACCACTAATAGACATTACTGAAGTGCAATTTCACACTTGACTAAGGATGTTTGAGATTTAAAAACTTATTGATAGCAGAAGAAAAATGATTGAAAAATGTGTGGGGTCTCTATGAGTCTATTCCTAGCCTTAGAGATGACTTGAATTTGTTGTTTCCATTGATTAGATCATAGCATTTGAAACAACTCCTTTGAAGTTTTTTACCCTATTTTGAGAGAGTAAATCTTGGGTTTGACTTGAGCTCCTTGGGAATTGTAGTTATCTATAATATGTATGTGATGTCACAAAGAGGAAACTATGGTCCTGAAGGTCTCATTGAGGGGATCCATTTTTAAGAGCTAAATCCACATGAATAACTCTGAAGAAGTAGCGAAGTAAGAGTGTATCCAAATTTTAGCATGTTGGTAGCCATAGATTCATAGAAAGTGAGAGGTACTTTTAATGGAATCATCACACCAAAGAATCCAACCATATTCTTAGAAGGGACATAGATCCAAATTAAAAAATATTCGTATGTTCACCATCATGGGCCCATGCATGAGAAGAGAGGTGTTAAATTGGGGTCATAAAAGCCACATATAGTACACATATAATACCGTGATTGCCATTCAAGAACTACTCAGCACATTGGAAAGTGGATCACTTTGTCCTCAAGAGATACCACCATATTAAATTCACCACATAAGACCCAATGGATATTAGGGAGATCATTTTCTATCCATCAACATAAAAAAAAGTATTCTCCAATGCATCATTTTAGGCATAAATGTTAATAAAACTAAAGGGTGGCTTTTAATGCTAAAAGGGGCCCATACTAATCAGTTACTAGGGTCCATGCCAACCTTTTAGAAATTATTGTGATAAACCTTCCACACCGTACATCATGAATTCTATGTCAAATGATATTATCATGTAAGATGGAGCTACTCATAGCTATCAATAAAAAATAGCCACCTTCACTTCTTGACGATAAGAAATGTCCATCTCAAGAATCTACCTTTTAATATCATACATAATGAACCTATGTTTTAGGTCTATAAGACCCTAAACATTCCATGAAAAATAATTCATATATGATAGATATTGAGTGGCATGTCTTTCGAGTCTAGACCTTCCAAGGCATCATACTGATTATATAGAAAATGTCTAGTATTGGCACCTAGAAAATCATCAAATTACTTTCTCATAGTAGGGTCAATCTAGTACTCTCCTTCTATAAGAGAGAATTTATGCACATCTTGCTAAGAAAGAAGTGTAAGAGTGGTTGTCTATGAGTCTAAAAATATGGAAGAACTTAGCAAGGAAACCTTGATACGTTGGGACAATACATTGGTAGCTAGAGGGGTGTTGACTACCCAAGGTTTTTCTAGTAATTTTAGGGATTCATCCTTAGGAGGCTCTTTATAAATAGGATCCTACTCCTGAGGGCCATTACTTGAAGATAACTTTCTTCTTTTACGAGTAGTAATTGAACTTGCAATTTTGGTATGGATATTCTTCTTTCCTATCATAGTCCATCTATTTTCAACATGTTTTTTACTAGATTTTGGAGAGGTCTTTGGGGGAGAGGATGAGTGACTGGACACATTGTTATGAGCGAAATGAATGGGATAATACTATATTTTATGGTTGATGGCTTGGCACTAAATAAAAATGTTAGGCAATTGAATGTAGAAGACTCACTGTGAGTGTCTCACACACAATCCTTGAGGTCCCAGGCAAGATATAATTCTACACAAACCTGATTTTATCATCTAGTAGAGTAGAAATGGTTTTATTCATGATAAACCACCCAGTGTATGAAGCATGTTATCTACTAAATAAAGCACCAGTAGGGGAGTGGCAGGACTAGAAATTCAACCTAAACTAGAACTTTTAGAGTAGTGTGATCCAAGAACACAAAGTCTCATGTCTAGGTGGAGAGAACCATCAACAAATTCTTGACATACCAAGTGGAAAACTTATGGAGGATTCCTCCTACATGGAATGGGTTGATAACATGGAAAAGAAAAAACCCTTAGTCATGTTTTGGATGCCCTTCAGCTTATTGTCATGAGTTTTCCAATGGATTTGAACCCAAGACTATAGCAGACTTTCAAAGGGAATTCTCCCACCAAAATATCCTATCAAAGCAAATTGTTCTAACCACTGACACACATAATTAACTTTATGAATGGAAAATACAACATTAGGTTCTAAAACATTACCTCATGGTAAACCTTCTTGACAAACTTGGGTGCTTGTAGGGGGATATTAATCAATGTTCCCTCATTAATTTTTATATCTAAAATAGTTAGAATAAAATGGGGTAAGGTCATTATAAAGGTGGCTTCACCTAAAGGCGAAAAACCCTAAATGACAATAAATACAAGTCCTGTAGGTAACTTAAGGCCACTGTGTGACACAAGCTAGGCAGATAGAAAATCTGAATCAATGGAATGCATCAAGGAAATCTTAGAAATTTTTTAAAAAAAAACACATTAATAAGCCTACCTATAATCATCTCCTTATTTTCATGTACAGCTTACCATAATTAAAAATATAGTATATGTAGAAAAATGTCTACATAATTTCCATGATATTTATCCAAACTACTTTGGTGGCTTCTCTCACAACCTTACAAGGGGATCATAAGCCAATTTGATAATTAAAATACATGCATGTTTGGAAAGTAGAGGCAATCATAAACTTCCTATAGATGGAGTGGATAAAATGAGGAGAAAATAAAAGTTATATATTTTGCAGATGTAAATTCATTATTGGATTTTAATGTTATAGTGCCAAATTTAGATGCTCATATGTTCCCCCCCACCACCAGGCCCCCCCCCCCTCCCCCCCCCCCCCCCCCTCTTGAAAAGGCTTTTTTTTTATGAAAATGCATCTTATTATTGAAATTAGTAGTTTAAGAAACATAATTTTATGATGGAATTTGAAGATAATTAAGACATATATTTTTCTAAAGAAACAGAAAGTTTATTATGATATAATTTTATGAAAATATATTTTAATAATAATTAAATAGAATTACTAATGAATTGTAAGTGACTGAGTAAAGTACTTTCATTATTTCAAGTACTACTCGGGTTTAAATTTTAGTATTGTATTGGAGGGCAGTTGTTGTTGATCATTGGTATTCTTAGATCGGTTGTAGCTATTGATAGTATTCTAAGGTCGGTTATGGTTGTTCATTGGTATTCTCTAACCTATTATAACTATTTTTAGTAAATATAATAATTATGATAAATTAGCACATGGAAATCTATGCCCCTATTATTTCCCATACAGATTAAATTTTTGACAAAAATTAAAGTAGCTATAAAAAAATACTAACTAATTTGTAGGAAAATTATATACACCTAAATCATCTGACTCAAACATACCAAGGTACATACTTAAAATAATTGTGGTACACTTGGCAAGAAAACAAGTGAAATAATTAAGTGAATCCAAAAAATATTCAATGTTAACCCTTAAAAAAATTAACAAATAAATAAAACAATTATATTACTTACCATTAACATAAATGAAGAATACTGCACAAAGTGTGTTTCATAACATTATACCACATAGAAATAAATGGCATGGTGTGTTTCATAATTTTATGCTCCATAAGAATAAATGAAACAAAATAATAGTATAATTGAATGTATCCTAAAGACCATAAAGTGTAAAATAAAGACCCCCACAAAGGAAAAATGATAAATAAAAATGACAAAAGATAAATAAAAAATAAAATAAATTGAAATACAAATATAAAAATGTATAAAATGTTTATACCATTTTCAAATAAAATATTCTAACATTTATTAACTTCTGCTAATTTTGAATAAATTAAGATTTAGCTTATTGATAATTAAAATTCGAGAAATGATAGCCCACACAAAGGTGGCATGAAAGGATTGTGCATAACCCACATAAAGGTGGCGTGAGAGGATTCTAAGAGAAACAATGGTAATAGGATATCATTTCATACATGTAAAATGTTATAAAAATCTTTAGTAGACATAGATTTCAAAGATTGTATGTTATGTAAGAACCACTTACATTAAGTGAAGGTATCATTAAAAAAATAAGAAAGGTATATATTTTGTTGTTTAATATATTATAATAACGTTTTATACTTATGTGTTTATGATGCTTATGTCCATTTTAATTATGCTATAGAGTGTGATCTCTTGTCTAGTGTAGACTAGGAATTTGACTCCCGAGAGTATGATTAGTATTGCATTAGTCTGAAAATAAAATCAAAGTGAAATAAACATAAAAGCATAACATCTTTAGGCCTAGTTACTAGGGGACCTTTGTTAAGAAAACAAAAATGGAAACACAACTAAAACATGAAATAAGAACTTCCTTCACCTACTTTGTATTTTTTAAAATGTCTGATAGAGTGGCTTACTCAGTTTGTGCTCATGAATTCTACATCAATGGAAGCTTGGATACCTCCATCTCTCCTTGGAAGCTTGTGTGGTTTTGGCTTGGTTTAGATTAGCTCAATATTTTAGCATTATGACACAAATTAGAATGAAACTTTGGAATCAATTTACCATTATAATTTTTGCATGTGAGAGCTTAGAATTCAATAAGCAAGGCCTCCCATTTATAGATTTTTGAAATGGATCGAGAATAAACCATGACTATCCATCTCAAGATTGAGATATGTGGCTATGGATAAATCCAAATATGAAATTCAATATAAAAATATCTCCATTAATATTTGTAATAGAGGGGCATTGACTAGGCATGGAAAGGCTTTTATGAGGCATGGGAGGCATGAATATGATATTTTATGCATTTATGGTTTGTGCATGCCAACCCATAGGATGATGTCATTTGATGATGCAGTTAATGCCAAATAATTTTCAATAAATATTAATTCAATAAGCTCAATGAGAAATTAACTTAAGGCCTTAACTTTTTTTTAATTATCCTAATACATGATTAGTCAACTTTGATGCAAATCTTGCTAATTGGTGCACAAATTAATCAAATTGGTCAGAATGTCTTGGTATTGGCCTAAAATTTGATTGGAATGGAATAAGAATTTGATATTAGATGTTTTGGAATTTTTATCCCATTTAAGATGTTTTCAATGCAAAATAACAAAAGCATGTGTCTCATACAAGAAATTTGATAGAAAAGAGCAATCTCGAGCACCCAGGTACAAAAATGTCATTTTGACTCAAAATAATATAACCAAAGATAGTTGGCCCATAAATTGCATTGCCCTATTTAATGATACCCTAGAAAAAATTAGCACTTGAATATGTCAGTGTCAAAGCTTTTAATGTGTTTTAGTGTTTTTGGGCCAAATTATGCATTTTAGTAAAAATTGATCAAAAAACTTGATTAGAGGTCATCGATGACTAGTTTTAGATGTCTACACCTAGAGTCATGGCTTATATTAACTCTATTGGTTATTACATAACTCTATGCATATGGAAAAAAATTTAAAACATTTAAATTTTAAATGAAAATCAAGCCATTTCATTTCTAAAAAATTCAAAACTATATACTGAAGAAATTCATACTATGTTTCATTTCTAAAGCAAAGAATCACATTAGTTTTAAGTGGAAAAAGAAACTAGTCTATTTTAGTTTTAATAAAATCAATTTTTTTAGGTTCCATGACTTATAAAACAAACTCACTCAAAGCATAACATACCTTTTACATATAATGCCACGGTATGGTTATTAAAAATAAATCAATGGCTTAAGAGTCTAATGTTATGTTGTCCATTTAGGAACAATGACTCTCTCAATATGTGTTGAGAACAAATTATTTTCAATAATTTTGTTTTGGGATGTCATTCGAACTTAAATATATGATTTCAAAATAAAAGACATGGTTTCTATGTAATTTAAATACCAATACAATTAAATCAAATTTGTGTGTGTATAAGATTAGCATAAAGTCATGTAAATTAACATAACTATTACCATAAAACTATATGAATAATTAAAATTTGCATATGCAAATATATATTTAAACAATAATATATAAAGAGATCTTAAGAAATCTAATTATGAAAAACGTATTGAACATAAAAATTTTTTCAGTATAAAACAATTATTTTATTCTCAATAATAATTATAAGAATTTATAATGCATATTTTAAAGTATATTATAAAAAAATATAACAATAAATTGTTGCAAACATTAAAATATAAAATTCTGAATATCAAATATTCATTTAAATATTGTATAAATATAAGTCTATTTAATCAATAGATAATAAATACTTATTTGTTTAGTTCTTTTTGCAATAAAACTTTGTAAAATAAATTATTTATGCAAACAAAATTAGTATTCACAATAATAATCACATAAATACATTTTTTATTTTTAATACATATAACATACATAATATTTATTCAAACCTAACCAATCTCACCCTTTATATTCTCTTGACGCTCTAAATATTTTTCCTCCATCTTTAAAATTTATTAACTTAAGCAAAATCCAAAATATCATAAATTTTTAATGGTCCCTGCCACATTACAAACTCTGAAATCACCAATCATATAAGTTGAAATACAATATATGGTAATAAGTATAAAATTTGGCATTAAGTCTAAATACAAATATGGAAATATTCCCTATCTATTATTTAAGAATATTCATGTACATTTACTGGAGCTTCAACACATGGCGATTTTGTTCATAATTTCTGTTAGAATTATTGGTGATCTTCCGAAATTGTTATTTACTTATAATTTATATTTTTATAATTAATATTTACTTAACATATGTCAGTTGGAGAGTTGTTATAGTTTTGGTTTTACTAAAGTGGAGTGCTCGAATTCTATTATTATGTTTTAGTTTAAATTTATAGTGTAAAATATAGATTAAATGCAGAGTGGATATAAGGTCCTAAATAACCGGGGTAGATTCGTTCCAAACAATAGTCATGGAAAAAACGTGTGAAACTGTGCATGGAAGGCAATTTACTAGTTATTAGGATGATTGCAATGATATAAACAAAACAAGGAGTAGCATTCATCACACTCTTGATTCCAATGTGTGAACTAGTGATCTGAATTTGCTCAACTACTATAGCGCAAATATAATCACCTATTATTGTGTTTTCAGCAATCAATAAAAAATTTATTTCTTAAAATTTCAGGTATAGCTTTTTGGCACATCATCTACTATCCACCAAATACAATTTTCTAATTCCAAAAGTATAACAGAGAATTATAAGCTAAATAAAGCATTCAAATGCATGAGGATATATAGCTTCAAGTATACCATACAGTCAAGTGCCAACAGACATTTGCTTCTTGCTATATAGTTAAGTAGACAAATATATCTTGTTATATCGGAAATTAATCTTTATTTATTTGAAACCATTATAAGCTATGACAGTAAAGAACAAGTGCATTACAGGTCTGAGTTAAGAAGTACCAACTGAGTTTTTGTTTTTCGCCACTCTATCTTTGACACTCTCTCGAGGGCTAAAAAATTATTCCTTAGCAAGAACAAGTAATCATGATTGTTAATGAAATCAACACCATTTGAATTTTTTATAGAAATAACGTAAGTCCTACTAGGTAATCCAAATCAGTCACGCCATCCCTGCTTCCTTAGCCCTAGCTTATATCAAAGGCCACATAAACATCGCTTCTAAATCCGGAGGAGCCCTGATACTAATTTGATGTTGAACAGGTAGCTCAACTTTATTTTTCCTTTCACCGATGGCTTAGATAACCTAAAAATTTCTAATTGGTTCCTCAAGCACTTGTTTCTCCACACTTCTAGGTTCTGCAAGGTTCATGGGCATGCACTTCCATTGTGGCACTGGCTGATTTCTCATCCACCGCTCTCTTATAGCAATTTTTTATCACTATACCTTCCATTTTTATAACAATGTAGGTAAATATGTAAGTAAACCACATAAACCAATCATATATAACAAGGAGAAACTACATATTTACAGAGTTCAAAAATAAAAAATTCAAATAAATATCCAACAATAAGATCTATTCATGACACAAACAAAACTTATATTTTTTAGAAATAGTGTTTATAAGACATTATTAAGGTATGAATATGATAAATTTCTTTTCAAATACAAATGAATCTTAGCGAAGTTGAAGCTATGTTGTCAGAAATGAGAAACGAAAAATCACAACTATAACGAAAACACGACAAAAAATGATGATTATAAAAATGCCAATAAAAAACGTATGTATATTTATGTGTGTGTGTATATATAATTAATAGTATAAAAATAAATAATATTCACATTATAATAATTAAAATAAAATTATTTATTAAAATTTAAATTTATTATAAAATTATTAAAGTAAAATATAATTCATGTATATATAATTAATAGTATAAAAATAAATAATAATTATATTATAATAACTAAACTAAAATTATTTCTAAAATTTTAAATTTATTATGTAACTATTAAAATAAAATATAATTCAAACGTCTATATATATATATATACTTTTAAATAAAATTAAATAAATGTTACATAAATATTAAAAAATATTATTACATAAAAATATATCGAAAACTAAACAACCTTTAACATACTAAATATATAATTAAAAAATATTAAACCTTAAACTTTTCGTTGGGAATGCATGGAAACTTTCTAAAAAGTATACATATGTTTTAATAGAAAAATTCAGCGGCAATGATAACACAGTCAATGTTTTTAGCTGGTAGCCTCTGAGAAAATCTGCAGTCATTTTGAATCCTTGCAGATTGAAAGGAAACGTTGCGAAACAAGGAAGAAACGTTGTATAGTGATTAGAAATGCGACAATGCTCTCTAAAAAGGTCATTTGCATTATGAATGCGATTTCGTCCGTTTTAACGCATAACTTTAAATATTCTTTGCATTTCTGACAACATAACGTTGAAGTCAACAACTTGCTTTTGGATCAAGTCAAAATTGTTCCCATGTCATCTAGAAATGACCATGTAATTATGTCTTAATGGAAATAGTTCCAGATCTCACTACAACCCATTTGCTTTTGGATTAAATCAAAATTCTTCCAATGTCATATAAAAGTGACCATGTAATTATGTCTTAAGTTGGGTTCATGGAAAGAGCTCTAGATCTAATTACAATCCATTGACACAATGTTCTCATCTACATTAAATTCATTATAGTCCATGTTAAGTTATAACATGGAAAACACGTGACATAATAATGGAATAGTTAAATAAAAATTTAATTTAGTTAGTTCTTTTTTTTATTAGTGCTAATTAAGGTATTGTTTTCCTGCATACAGCTGCCGTCAAATCATTGTCCCTACCATATTTTCTTCTTTATAAAATATTTTCTTTTTGATTTATATTGACAAGGATCTCCACGAGGGAACAAGTCTCTCCATCCATACAAAGGCATCATGATAAGTCGAGTTGTGTATATTGTATTTGGGAGTAATGAAAAGATTTTTATTTTTAAATTTTCATATATGTGTATAGTTTTTATTTACATATATAATTATTTTGTACTGATCTGTGCATTCGTAAATTTGATTAGAGAATTACATTTTTTGATCTGACGGTTATTTCATCTTGAATTTGTCTGTGTAAAGTTCTGCATTTGCCATATGTGTATCGTAGTGTCGGTATAATTTCAGTTTTGTAGCATTTGTTTAGTCATATATTTCACATATAAATCTTTCTCTTTAAAATTGTGATCTAACACCTAGCTTGTCCACTTTGATTCGACTTCCCATGTCATGTGGCAATAGTGATAATTTTTTCTTAGGAAAACTTTATAACTTGATGTATTTTATATAAAGGGAGCATGCATAACCAGTAATAATAAGGATCCCAATTATCTACTAGTTAGGTTGTCATTTCTTAATCTTTATCGTCTTCCAAATGTTTTTAGTTCAAATAAATCATGTAAGTTATCAGTTATCAATCACAACAAGTTTATCATAATAATCCAAAACTCATGCAAGAACAAATTTTCTGTAGATAAAAATAGTTGAAGGCTTGATATCGGAACTTTACTTTGGAAGAATATAAAGACATGTTGAATGGCTCACATATTATTAGCATTATATGTTATAATATTTATCAAGCGTAAACATACTTTTTACTTTTTGAAGGTTTTTCTTTAGGAAGTTTTGATTATATGCTCTATGAAGACCTAAATAAGCATTGTTTACAAGACAAGGCTACTACAATTTGATTTAGATAATTGGGCAATCTTACTTGATTTCTTTCATTTATTTCAAGGAAAAATGTATTTGAAGAGGATTAAGTTTTTTAAAAAATTAGTTGATTTTTTTCTTTTACTTAAATACAACATGTAGTAGAAATGGAATAAATCTATCAGATCAGTTAAATCTGATACTACTGATCAACATCTTTAAAATGACAATAAACACCACCACCAAGAACAACAACAATAACAATAACAATAACAAAAAAAAAAAAAACTACTTTGTTTTCCAATTTTATAATTCCATCTACCATCTATTACAGTCAAATATGTCTTTAGATAGATTCAATCAACTATGCTAAATCCATAGCCTCTACCCAATCTTGAATGTAGATTTAAGCATGACTAAATATATGTTTACTTCAATAACAAACATACTCAAAATTAAAAATACTTACCTATAAATGAAGAATGTGATAGTCAAGTGCTAGTCATTTTATTTAACTAATGATAAATAATACATATAAAATGCAAATCAACTATTAAACTTCCCAACATAATCTAATACACTTCTTTTAATAATTTATGCTAAATTAAAAACTTTAAGTTACTTTTAAATTATAAAAGTTTCATGTGTATCATTTATTTTTTAAATGTTAAATAAGAATTTTAAATTAATTAAAAAAAATACAACCATAAACAATTTTGAACGTAAATTTATATTAAAACTTAATTTTTTATCTCATAATCATAAAATTATATAATTATATATATATATATATATATATATATATATAAAGTAACACCCATAACACTCTAAGGAAACATTCGTATAAACTTTTGTTAAAGAATTTAAATTGTTAGAAATATATAAATGCAAAATTTGAAGATATAAAAAAATATATAATTATAAATTACAAAAATTTAAGTATATATATATGTGTGTGAGAGATTTATGGATGCAGATTTTGAAGATATATGAAAATAAAATTATAGAATATAAAAATATAAATATTTTACGTATATATCCAGCTGTAAACTCTTTCCCGTGAAATTCATCACAAATGATGCGATTTTAGTTTGCTCATATAAATATATATTTCGCCGATACTTCATGCATATATAGTCTTACCAATCGATATACTGCGTCCACCTTAAAACTATTAATCATGAAAACTTCAAAAATATCTTACAAAATTTGCTTAAGCCCCATGTGATAATTCTGGTTTTCCATCGCCGGAAGCTAAACGAGAAGAGAGAGAGCACCTGCTGTGCCCTTCATAACGGTCCACATATGGTCGATCGTTAGTGGACGCAAACAGGCGGTGCTCTCTCTCTTCTGGTTCAGACTCTAGCGAGGCCTTAATTTTCCTACACCTCTATTCGCCTTTGCATCTTCACCAGCAAACAATGAAATGCAGAACGAGGGATGGGTTAATGAATCCTTTCGAGCTCTCATTTATAATCATTATGTTCGCCGAAGATGCGATTCACTAGCTGAAAAAGACATCTTCTTTTGCGTTTGGAAATTCGTAAATTTTGGTTGTGCAATCTTAATCACAGAAAAGATTAAGGTCAGAATGACGGAAAGATTAATAATGGAAAAATTAATGGAATTGACCCATAATTTATTTTCTATTTTTTAAAACCGAGTACCGACCCAATAGTCACATGGTTTTGGTTGGCATCCATTTCTTGCGTATGCTTGTCAACTGATCTTATCATGCCAACTTATATCGACCCGCAGTTTCAAAATGTTTTCAAGGATCCTATTATTCTGACTCCCCGTTTAACGGGTACTTTTCTTTGGCATTGAAATATTATTCTGTTTCGCTTCGGCTATATATGAGACACTTGCACTTGTTATAATATTGTTTATTGATTAATATTTTTCACATAGTCAAATTTTAAATAGCATGTTTGATCGGTAAGAATTCATGAAAAACATCACAACGCTAATGAGCTTAAAGATTTAGAGGGCAATCAGATTTAGTTATCAATAAAAATTCAAATAAGGTATTTTTAGTAAGACGATGAAACTATGATGTTTCAAGTGATATTTGAAAATCTCTTCATTTTCAAATATCAATAATTTTATAATCATTCAATTAATTTTCTAACAAACATATATAATAAATAGTGGTTTTGAAATTGCTGATCATTATTAAGTGGAGATTTTTTCTTATCGATTTGTCTTTTTATCTTAGGTGTTTCAAGAACTATGATCTTCGAAGAGACATCTTCAAAATTGATTAAAAAAGGAAATCATTGATCATGGGATCTATGATTTACAAAGCTTTTTAGGGTGAGTTGGTCAGATAATAGAAATACGAGGTTTGTCCATCTTTTTTTTTTTTTTTTTTTTTTAAATTTTTAAATTTAGAAAAAATATATAGTTATGAATAATTTACAAAATAAATAAAAAATCAATAGTTTAAAATAAATCTTTTTCAAATTCACTACAATATTTTCACTTTGTTAAGGACTATTAAAGAAGCCAAACCATATCTCAAGAATTAAAATATTTCAAACAACTAGATTTCAATAAACAATCACAAAATTAAGAAGAATTGTTTCAAGTACATAACAACATCAAAGTTACAAACCAAAAAAATTGTCGTCAATTAGAAATATATGCAATTGATGTTTATATCATTTCTCATAAAATATATATAATAGATTAAAATCTAGAAGGAAGGGAGATGGTATCCAAACATTATAGATCTATGGAAACAATTAAAGGTCAATAATTGTGCCAATATGATTTAGTTATTCACAATTCAAAAAAAATTAAAATTAAAATATATATAATTTAATGATTAATAGATTAAAAATATATGATAAAAGATAAAATAATTAATATTAAATAGAATTTCATAATAATAATAAATATTTCAAATAATTATAAATATCAATTATAAATTAGAAAGGCCATAAAATTTAGCATTAGAATTGTGATATAAATATTGGAAAGAATGCGACTTTAACATATTAGATTAAATTATATTTTAAAAAAATTATATATATATATATATATATATAAGTAATAATAACTCTGTATTAATATTATTCAAGTTTTTAAATTTATAAAATTGATAATAATAATAAAATATTAAAATGATATCATACATATGATGTAATATTAAATTAAATGTATATCATATAGTAAATTATGATAATATATATATATATATATATATATATATATATATATATATATATATATATATAAAATTTCTCTTTATATATAGAATTATTTTAATTTTAAAATAGGAATTTTTATTATTTTTTTAATAAGTAATTGATGTTATATAAATTAAAAGTAAGTAGTTTTACTTTAATAATGATTGTATTTATAATGATTTTAAAATGAAATAAAAATTATATTCTAAACATGCATTTAAAATTAAAATGATAAAATATAATTAATTTTTTAAAATATATTATAAATATTAATTTTTAAGGTTAAATAATATATGCACCATAAATTAAAAGTGTTTTGTAAAGATCTGTAAGGTTTTATATTAGATATTTTGAGATATCTACAGACAATCATTATAATTTAATAGTATAAGTGTGCATTACAATTAACAACAGTTATGATTAGATTTTAGTATCTTTTTTTTTTTCAAAAAATTGAATATATAAATCTTAAACATGGATTTCAAATTAAATGTTTAAATGTTTAAATTTATTTCAAACTATTTAAAAAATAAAAAAATAAGAAATAGATAAAAATATAAATAACGCGGAAAAAATAACAACTCTATTTTTGTATCAAGAAATTTTAGAGGAGATAGAACTTTAATATAATAACATTAATTATGTATTATAATTAACAACAATCCTGATACTGTTTTAATACTTATTGTTAAAAAAAATATTTAAATGTATAAATCTCAAACATAAATTTCAAATTAAATGTTTGGATTTTAAATTTATTTTAAAATATTAAAAAAATAAGAGATGGAAAAAATAAAAATAACACTGAAAAAATATGAACTCTATTTTTAGACGATTAAATTTTAAGGGAGCTGAAACTTTCCTTCACCTGCTTTAAGAAGTTTGTTAGCGAGTGGCAAAATCAGATATGAGTAATAATTTGACTAATACATTATTTCGAGTAATACATTTTTTTTTTTTAATGCTAATTTTATAGAAACAGTCGCTGGTTTTTCTCAGGTAAGCTTTCAAAAGCACTCGGGATCAAGTTTCCACTTTAAACCTCCTTAATTCTCTATGTTTTAAGAAATAATGTTGGTTCCCCGCTCCCTTGGTCCACTAGGTATCCTAGTCTTTAACAATTTATCTTTCCACGTGGTTGGAGGTTGCAGCTAAGTCAAAGATGTTGATCCCCAGAACCAGGGTAGATTACTAAGGCATTTAAGCCAGGCTCATACTCTAAATAATTATATTTAGTGTTACTCCCCGAAGATTGAAGAAAACAGCTCGCTATCCCTCAAATGACCATACTTAATGGACACACAATGTGTAGTGCGGCTCTGAGCTAATATTAGGTGCCAAAACTAGTCGTGGAAGTCAAATCATTTCCAAATTTATTGAGACCATGGTTTCAGTTGTCCCACAATGATGGTTATATAGGATTATCAGAAAAAATTGAGTCTGGAAAGTCAGATAGGTTTATGTTTCATCAAATACACGATATGATGGGAAGAAACACCTACAGAATAATTAGAAGAGAAGAACAGTCTTGGCACTTATTGTTTGTACGTGTAACTTGATGCAATTTTCGTATTAAGATTTCAGAAGTAATAAAATTTGTTTCCCACAAATAATGATTATTTTTTCCGATCAAAACAACACAAGGCAACAAATTTACTCAAATATATTTCTCACAGGCAATACCATGTGACCAGAGCCTTTTCCTACAGGATTGACCTTCTCCTTGTCTAACGTCCGTCCTCCATAAAAAACGAAAACAGAATGAGGCAGTAACAAACAAGGTAAAGCCACAACTTACGGAAGCTCTTGCATACACAACGCAATAGTGGGCAAGATTGGGTAGATCAAATCTTGTTAATATCATTTTATTTTTCATAATAATATTCAAAATACCAACTACTTTATCATCGTTTGCTTTTTTAGTTTGGCAGACTATAATTGTTATTCAATTTTGATGATACATCTGATGTTTTTGGATAGTGCGGAGTAGTTTTTAAAATTTTAATATGAAAATAAATTTACTTTTTCTTAGAAATTTGTTGGGTCATATTTTTTTTTAATTAATTACATATTAAAAAATATATTATTTATTCATTTTTTATAATATTATAATTTAAATTTTATATTTATATTTAGTAATATAAAAAAATAACTTATTTTATTAATGTTACAAATTCCAATATAAATTTAGTTGATAGGGAGGATTATAATAATACTTAATGCAGCAGGTACAAACAATAAATTCATCCAAATAAATCATAGTTATTACAGTGACATGTAAGGAGCTTTGATAGCAATTCAGACAAAGCACAAAATGTTTTATGAAAATTATAAGAAGTGATACAAATGTTACATATTATTTGAAGACTTCCCTTGACTGGAACCAATTGTTAATAGCCTCATTCATACATTCTCAGCAATACTTTCCTGTAAAAGAGATTTCTTATTCTCACGTTCTCTTCGAAAATGAAATATAAAATAAAAAATATTTTTGGTTCTACTATATTTCAAAGCACCATCTATTTATCAAGATCATTGACAACAAACAATATCCAAAACAATAAACTGCATAATTTATAATTCCATTGTCATTAAAAATTTAATTATTTTTCATTTTGTTGATTTTCACCTTAGAATGATATCTAACTTGAATAGATTTAAAATGATTTTTTTACTATAAAATGTTTATAATTATTTAATTTATTTGTATGAATAATAAAATTAATTAATTATAATTTTATAAATATAAATAAATAAAATATTTATTTATTATACAATATTGAATTCATATTAAGTGCAGCTAATAATATAATGAGTAAAAATTATAAACACCACCAGAAATACATGCAACCTTACCAGTAGGGACCACTAGAGGGTCTAGCAACATTATTAATGATTTTCAAAGACCCATAAGTACCATCAATGCAACATTTATATATTTTGAGATGATTTTCAAAAAAGAGAGAGAAGAAGACATGGAGACATGGTGGAAATCCATAAACATGATAATAATAATCAATTTAGATCATTATTTGAGAAGTATATAAACATTTTAAAATAATATAATTTTATAATTAATAAAGTTTTAGAATAAATTTTTAATTCACATTTTCTTTACTTTAATGTATGTTCATAATTATGAAAACATAAAATTAAATATATGACTAATATATAATTTTGAAAAAATGTATTTATAAAATAGAAGCCAATATACCTAAAAAATTACAAAAACATTATTATTATTTTTTTATGCACAAGTGTTTGAGTAATAAATATTAATAATATACCTAAAAAATTACAAAAACATTAATATATATTTTTTTTTTATGCACAAGTGTTTGAGTAATAAATATTAATAATATAGTGAATTTTGAAAACTGACAACAAGATGCCTCATTTTAATGGCAGAAACATAAAATTATATTAAAAAATTGTTGAACTCTAAAATTTAATAAAATTTTAAACAAAATTATGAATACAATATTTGATAATATTATAAATAATATAAATATAAATTTTAATTACTATTTGAAATACAAATCTTGATTACAATCTTAAATATGATGTAATATCAATCAGAATTGGAGTTAGACATTTTTATCATATATAAACTTTGGCAACAGAATTATAAAACATGAATACTATGAAATTTGTGTTAAAGATCCTATTTAATATTGTGATTTGCTTGCCCCAATATAACATGCTTTTGAGTGTGATTTGTAGGACATAACTTTATCTTTTTGATATGCAGGTTGAACTTGTAAAACTTATATGCCAAAGAAAGTATTTGAATTAAGATATATATTTACATTATTTGTGTGCCAAAGTTATTCACAATTTGGCAGATTGTAGATTGAAAAAGGTTGCTGGTCTCTTTTTTACATCCTCCCAACAGGTTTCTTCAAGCTCAGTTATGATGAAATTTGTACGGTAATTTGATTTATTACATAGTTGGATATACCATCAAAGATTATGTGGGATCTTTAATTTGGGTCACGTCAATCAAATTACATGATGGCAGTAGAGGCAAAATATTATGCCATTGTCTCCATAATCTATCTTCTTGTTCAATGTAAAATTGACAACTTGATAATTAAAGTAGTCTCCTTTGTAATTATTGACATTATTTGGATTGCAATTTCTGATAATTAAAATTTAGAATACATTATTTACAAAATTTAAGGAGTTTCAAGAGATTTTGAATACTCACGCATCATACATTGTTTTAGAGAAGCAAATAAAGTGGTAGAGTTTCTTGGAGATGGAGGACTTGATCAACAAGAACATATAAACATGTACACTATCTTTGTTGGTTGGCCTAGAACAGGAGTCCTAAGCACAGGAGTCCTAAGCTAAAGATCGTTCAGTTAAACCCAAAACATAAGCCCTCGAATGGTGGCTTCCCAAAATGCGAAGGTGTAGATTAATTTATATATATTATTAATTCTCTATAATTCTTTAAAATCAACTCTGGATTTTAAATTTTTCGGGATCTCCTTTGGATGATGGGAGATGTGATTATCGCCATGATGAATCAAGGTGTTTTTAAAATATTAGATCGCTTTCAACTGTATTTATTGTGATTGGCCTCTCAAATGGCAGGGATGGCTTGAGATTTAAATTGACGACTTGCCAACATTTTGTCCAATTTTTTAGTGTTGAGCGGTGAAGGCAAGGGATTTTTTTGGTCTTGTTTCTTTTTCCCTATCGCTTCCTCCCTTGCCAACATGTGCCCTTCTAGATCCTTTCCGTGGCTATATTTGTATGGGCTTTATAGGAAGATGGCATTTAGATCAAGTATCACAAGGAAAGGCTGACAATTATCTTTAATGTCTAATCTCGTGATGTTCTTCAAGCCATCAAGGTTGTTCTGGGTATCGATTACATGGAGCGGTGCGATCAGTAGCTAATTATGTGGTTACCTCTATTTTACTATAAATCTAATGGCTTTGCTCCCTTGATAGATAGGATATCTCTATTTTACTATAAATATAATGGCTTTTCTCCCTAGAAAAGGGAGACGCCATACTAATTCTGAAAAAATCGTTAAAAAGGACCAACGTGCATGTCCGGTCAAGCCATTCCAGTCTTTTGACAGTGAAATCTCTGGCGACCTCGCAATTGCGCATTGGGAAGTAAGGGAACTATTGTCTATGGTTCCTTTCAAAGAACTTGAATCGCACTTTATCAAGGTGGTAGATATTGTGCTTCACGTGCTAGGGCTTTCAGTGCAATGAACAGTTTCGATGTTGCAGTGGAAGCTATTGTCCATGTTAATTCAGCTTCCCTAGTGAAACAAATTCTTTTGTCTCATTACATGGATAATAGGGCGTCTCAGTTGGCGACCAGAGATGCTAACAAACAAAGCTAGACTTGTTGATGGAGCGTCTAAGTATAGGCCAGAGCCTGCAGGTGGAGGTGTCTCCTCTTCTAGCATTGGAACATATTTGCAGCCCTTGCGGATGTATTGATTTTGGGTATAATGATGGCTGAAGCCATCTGATAGGCATTTTTTGAACACATGTAGTTGGGAATTTTGTCTCAGTTCGTAGTTTGTTTTGTTTTTTTTTTTTTTTTTTTTTTTTTATATAGTTTTTTCGAAAATATCTCTTTGTAGGTTCTAGGAATTAGGTTTCCACTGATGTTTCCTCTTCGAGGTTTTTGATTGGTTATATTTTGACCTAACATTGTACTAGTTGTAATGGTAGCTGGAACTAGGGGGTTCTATTATTTTTAATTGATCTTCAATGTTTATGTTGGGTCTTGTGCAAACCTTATTACTTTTTAAGTATATATATGAATGATATAGGATTACATTTTTATAATATATTAAAATGTAATTTTGTAGGTATATATGTTATAAAAAATAATTCCACGTATGGGCCTATGACATATGGATTGTAAGATCAAGAAAACAATGTATCATATGGGTTGAAGCTCTATGTGGACCAAGACTAATATCCCTCATATCTGTTTAAGATGTAATAAATATAGCATCAACATTATAAGATATTGTAGTGCATAATGTTAATATAGGTTTGACCCTCTTTACCACTATCAAAATGGTACATGGCACGAGTGTTGGAAGAGCAAGAAAGTAAATAAAATCATGTGTGTATGTGTGTGGGGAAATGTAGTGATAACACAATATATTAGACCCGATTTCTGTTTTTCCCTCATTCTCATAAATCATTCATGGGTACAATTAATATAAGCAATTCTTATATTTTTTAACTCAGATTATGATTGTAATGATTACATGTTATTTTTATCTAATATACAAAGCCCTTTAAAAGTAGGACTCATAAGCATCAAATCATTATTTAATAATACTAATAATGAAATTAATATTGAAATATCTTCAACATTCCTTAATGTTTAAATTTGTTGAAAGTTTGATTTAAGTGGTTTCCATATGTCATTTATTTCACACACACTCAATGTTGCCATCGTTGCCATCCCTATCCTCATATGGAGGTGCACACTATCAGTATCCTAATAAGTAGGGTGCATCCTTTGGATGGAATTTAAATGAATATTAACTTGGAAAATTCCCATGAAGAATAAATATATATTGTGCAAGCTAGATTTTATGACATATATTGTTAAAAAATAACTCGATATCCTCATATAAATCCACATGTATATTATACAATCTTACATGGAACAAGTAGTGAATAAAAAAATCTCAATGATGTTATCACATATGAAGAAAAATATAATGATCTTTTTAATGATATTAATACGCCTTTTAAAGGTTTTGTTTGCACCATATGTGTTTAGAATACTACTATTGCTACTATTCTTAGGTCTAAACATTTGGTTACACATGTGCTTCCCTTCAATAGACATTCAAATTTAATCATTAAGTTCTTGGAAATGTTTAATATTTATATATGTACCTTGGCCTATTCTTCATTTGGTTAACTTTAAATTTATATGAGATCCTGATCCAAAACTCAGAAGCTTTGGTTGAAAGATAATTCAACAAAAGAGAAACACAATAACAATAATGCTATATTTGAAAATAGATGTTTTATTAATCAAATTTGTCGATCCAAACATATACCTATCTCTAAGAAGAGATGTCTTATTTATATTTCAAGTTACATCCTCATTTATACACATTTTGAAGGTAGGAGGAGGATGTGGAAGGTCACCAATCTCAAAGGAGATTAAGTGGTTCAACTTTCATGATTCACAACAATACATAATTCCAAGAATTATTATTTTTAGAAACTTACTATTTTTATACTGCAATACTAAAATTGAAATTTGGGGCACTTCTATTTTGTTTTTAGGGGTCAAAAGCCATCAAGAAAAACTCATGCCATCTCACAGTGTTCCCCTCATTCTTATATTTCCAACGGTTCAAACGGATAGTAAAATAGAGCTATGGTGCAAAAGTTATGGCTCCCGGATGTCTTGCCACCAGTTCGGGTAGAACCATCACCCAAATTGACACCTAAAATATTGCTCAGATCAAATCCTTCACTATTCTACAAATTATCTTAAAAATTAATTTGAACATCATTTAAACATTCTTATTTTAATTTTATATCCTTGTTAGCCCTATTCTAGCAGTCTTTAACCTTTGTGGGTAGGACCGCACTAGGTTGGATAAGGTTGCATTGTGTCCTTGTCCACTACTGTGCTCTTGTCCTCTACTCTCTAATTGTATATTTTTGAATTTGGGATGTTTCATATTGATAATCCTCTAATTTTATAAATATCAGTTAACATAAATATTTTAAATATTATTCTATATAAGCACTTAAAGATCATTCAAAATACATCTAGCAATCACTTGGAATTTATACTACATATTAAGTAAAAATGCACTATCTTTCAAATTAGAGCATACAATTATTCTAAAAGTCATAGGCCAACTTTGATGTTATTTTATTACATGTCAAGGGCACTCATTATGAGACATTCAATTTAAATTATCTAGTTGCATTCATTTAGAAAATATGAAGATTCAAAAACTCATGTTAGGATCTATAGCTACAATGACCTAAGGCCCTTTTAGGCTATGTAGGAAATACTAAAATCATGCAGGGATTTCTTAGAATAGTATGTCTGTACACCAATCCTAATTCCCTCATTTTGTAGTTGATACTTATTTAGATTAGTATAATGGAACTAGGTTTTGGATTTTTATGTCTTTTGTGTAGTAAATAAAGGCACACAAATAATAAATTAGTGATCAAAGATAGTCATAGGTACATGAATCAAAAAGACAATTACATAGTCATCCAAGATGTAGTCACAATCAATAAACAAGGTCATAGTGGGACCATACCATCATAGCGAATTGATGTCCCAACATAGTTTAAAAAAATTGTTTTAGTTGTACCATAATTAAGGTGTCATTTCAGTTAGTTTTCATCAAGAATTAGCCTACATAGTCAGCATAAATTTATTTTTTTCTATGTTTGCATATATGTTTGTCATTTTACTATTTATAGCTCATTAATGATTCTATAAATCATTGTATTGTACATTTAGGCTATGTACATTATGTAACCTAAAGCAGTTTCAATAGTTTAAGTGTTTTACTATATTACATTGACAAATCAAACTAAAACACATTTAAACATTATGGTGAACCCATATTTTTTATTTTGAAAACTAATTTCTATTATATAGATTGTTGTCTTCAACTTTTTAAAAATTTATGTAAATTCCTAACACTTAAATAAAATAACCTTAAACATTGGATATACATATAAAACCATGATTCAATCTTCTTTGATCTTGGATCTTAATCTTACACTAAAAAAGTGTATTTTCACTTTACATAACATTTGACACTAAAATTATATATATTTTTATGTTAGATTTAATTTTTTTCCATCTATACACAAAAATATTTAGATTTTATTTTTGTCTTTATTTTTTATTTTCTTGTTGGTTAATTATAGAAATTATGTGCTAAAAGTTTTAAAACTACTAATTGACTATTGTTACAAGATAAGTGGTGATATGTTATATAGAAAACATGATGTGAGGGGTGATGCCCTAATACTAAATTCATTCTATAATGCTCGATATGAATTATAGTTTCCCCAAACCTCACTTTATATAAAAAATGCCTAGGTTCCTTTTTTTATACAATAGGATGCCTTTTTTATTTTTTTAATTTGTGGTTCACCTAAGAGGATAATATCTTGTAGGGATGTTACTCTCATTAGACACTTGTAGATGAGACTATGGGCTAAAATCATTGTTTAGTCTTTGAAGTTAGTGCTATGAGATATTGGGGTGAGACTAATCTAAAAATGAGATAGTATATTACAGATCCCACAAAATCATTCAAACCTTTGCCTAGTTAACCCTTTATACCTTATTTTATTCTTGTATTGTATTTATAATGGGATCAATAAGTGATCTTTTTTATTAATATCCTAAATAGAATTATACAATTTCCTAGAAAATATTTTCCAGTATGTTTTTCATTACATATATACATGGTTAAAATTTAAGGGTGCTAAAATATTTACCTTAGAGCAATCACAAATACATTGTACTTCATATTTTTATAATAAAAAATATGAATTTCTCCCCATAATGAATAACACCTGCCAAGATTTGATTTTCATGACTATTGTAAAGAATGCCAATATCAAAACATATCTTGTATGAGGAATTATGTATTAAAATTTTACATAAAAATATTAAACCTCCTTATATTGATACTCACTAATTCTTCTTGATGGATAGGAGAATGCATTTATTTTAAAAAGTAAGATGTTCCCCCATAACATACTATTGACCAATATTTATTTAATCCTATGTTTTTGTATAAGGATCTTAAGGGTTTAGGGTTAATAATATAGAAATGAATAATACCAAGGGTGATAAATATATCTATAAGAAGCCAACTAACTATGAAACTTTGATAAAAAAATTATATGTTAAATTTATTATATGGAGATATGCCAAAAATGGAAAATAAAACTATACAAGATATTAAAATGATAATGAAAATTAGATAATCAACTAGTTTCGATGATAATAAATATTTAGATTTGGATTATGTAGGAAGACTATTGGAAACGTATTTTAGATAAATCATCAAATGCTATAAATTTTACTTTTTTAGTCTTCGAAACTTACTTTGAATTCATACAGTTGTGTCGATGTTTTAGTCTAAACTAGACATAGGGTGCTCTATAGATTAATTATTGGATCTAGACATAATCATCTGTAATATTCTAATTTCTATGTCATTCTCACTCTAGTGTTCTCATATTTTGATCATGGGATATTACTTATTTGTAAAATTAAAAAAAAACCCTAGTTCTGCATCATCATAGTGGTTGAGGGAAAAACGGGTTATGAGCTCACAGTGTAGAGCTAACCTAAAAGATGACCTTTATAAAAAAGTGTATGTGTTCTTTGCTTCATCATGAACTAATTTTCTGTCAAATTGTCATGGCCTCCCCAATAACATATGACATGCATCCATTAGACTAATATCACACCATATTTCATCATTATAATTTTTTCCTATAGAAAACTCTATTAATAAAATTTTATCTATTATAACCTCATTTCATTTATTAAAACATGAAATATGATAAGGGTTAGGATGTTTTCTACATTGCATATTTAGTTTCTCTATCAATTTTTAGAAACCATATTTTCATAACTACCACTACTTATAATTATGTTGCATACCTTTGTGCCTGAAGTACATCTTGTTTAAAAAATATTTGATCATAGCTATGCATCACCACCTTATTTATTATGCACTTATTAATTCCTTGGAGCAATCATGGTTCTTCTCATTATGAGATTCTCTCCAACATCTACTGGTACAACTTTAGTATTATGCTCTTCTATTTCAGCATTAACTAGATTTACTCTTGGATGATCTTCTTACCTTTTTTCTTCATCTTGATGGTTTGGACACATAATATATTTGCACCATTATTATTTACATTTATAATAGACATAAGATCTGCATTGATTCGTAAACCATCCTCTAGCACCATGGTAACCTCATCCTATTTAAAATCCTCTTCTTCCTTGTTATTTTTAAAATCCTTACTTATTATCATCTTGCCTTTATACATCACATCATGATTCACATTTACAGGCAATAAAGCCACCTTTTGTGTTATTAAACCCTCCTCATCCCTTTACTGGAGGGGATTCACCTCTTCTTGTACTAGTAGATGTCCTTGTGAGGTTTTGTCTATTTTGTTTTTCTTCTGCCTTTAAAGCTAATTGATAAGCCTCCTCCATGTTAATTATTTTATGCATGCTTTATTCATCTTGAATAGAAAATTTTAAATTATTTACATACCTTGCAGCCATTGTCTTTTTTGTTTCATCATTCTCCACTTGTATGAAGAGTTTGTTAGACTCATCTATATACTCTTGTATCCTATGATCTTTTTACCTTAAATTTTGAAATCCTCTTTATAGGGATTGTGCATAATCCATAGGAAGAAATTTATCCCTCAAGTTTTTCTCCATCTTTTTCCAGAGATTAATCTTATTTTGACCTTTTGTCTATCTCTCTTTTTGTAGTTGATCCTACCAAATCATTGCATGTCATTTCAAATTCATGCATGAAAACTTTACCTTCTTATCTTCTCTCATAGTCTTCTACTTGAAGAACTTATCCATGCTATTCATTCAATATATCAACTCTTCTAGTTTTAAACTACCTCCATAATCTAAAACATCAACCATCATTCCTTCATTTATACATTTTAAATCCTAAACCATCATCTCTTCTATCGATGGTGGTTGCTCTTGTTGTTCATCTTCTTGCTAATTTTTTTCATCATGATCTGTGTCTTCTTCATCACCACCTTATCTTCTTTATTGATTGGTGATAACCATTATTAATTTTTGAACTTACATATGTATCTCTTGTATAGTTAGGTTTATCTATGTAACACTTCCTTGTTCTCTCAACATTCTTTACACCTCTAAAATTTGAACTTTCTTTGAAACTAGATAATGAACCCAAAAACTATCAAGAATAAGAAAATTACCAATAGGATAAGATCTTAAAACAATAGTCAGAATTGATTTGTATTGATGGATTTTAAATAATTACAAACCTTAATCATGCTTAAATAAGTTTCAACTCAAAATTTAGAGTTGACATGCAAAAAATTGAAAAATAGAAATAAAAAAAAAATGTCTGTTATTAACATCGACTATTGATAGTAAGTTTTGTATGCATACATGCATAGATCTAAAAAATTCTTGAAATACATTAAATACTAAAATTGTCTTATGGGATGAAATTCAACTAAAGTTGAGTTTTGGTTCTAAAAATAAAAAAAATCTTTAAAAATTTATAAAAGATTAATTTTGGACCATCAGATGATCACGTTTGGCCTCCAAAAAATATCAAAATCAAATCTAAGTAGATAAATTCTTTTAGAGTAAATTCAAACTTTTCAATACAGTTGCTCTGGTGTGTGGAAGAGCACAAATGGAGTTACAAGTCAAAAGTTGTCCTCTAGTAGGTTTGCATATTTTTTTTACATCACAACTAAAAACACTGAGAAGCATCTGTAAGGACAATCATGGATTGAAAAACCACAATTTTACTTTGAGTAAAAAAATATAGTAGAGGAAAATATTGGAATATGTATTTTTACCCTATGGGACATTTCTATCCTTGTCCCATTTAATTGTTAGTTTCAAATTTGGACCCTCCCTTATAGTATCACCTATTTTTTAAAAATAGTTAATGTGAGGATTTTTCCATTTGAATTCCAATAAAGGCACATTGAATTCAACCATTATACCACTTTAAATTTTTAAGATATAGGCACACTTGCACTATTGTTAATTGACCAAAGCTTTCATGTTCTTCACAATTATTATTCTAATCATTTTGATCATTTATTAACCAATTCCAAGCCTATTTTATCCAATCCAATCCAAAGCAATGAATGATATGGGATTCAATCCTTATTTATATGCAATCATATAGTCCAAGAGACAAAATCATATAAACAAATGTAAGTGGGAGAATTATGTGGGATTTAAATACCTATTAAGAGTATTCAATACATATCCAATGTTCAGTCATCACAAGGGTGATTAGAGTTAGCTCAACACATTACAATTCCCCCATTTTGCCATTTGTAGCTTCTCAATCATTGTAAGTTATATTAGTTTCTTAACTTTGAAAAATATTTGTGATGGTGCTCTTGACACATCCATAGGCCAAATCTCTACATTTAGACCAAATTTAATTTGTTGCAAATAATTATGAACTTGGTTCCTATTTTCTGACAAAGACAAGAATTATCAACAAAAGAAGTTATAGCGGTAGTCGATCATATTCACATTTTGACCATTTTTTCAATCTCAAGATTCAATCTTTTTTTGGTGAAATTTCAATGTTAGTTCCTATTTGGTAGTTTTTGATATATGTCAACTTCACAAAGTAATATTTCATAAAAACCACAATTAATGTTGTCATTTCATTCATAGTTAATCTTATTTCATTTGATTGAAGTTTGTTGAAAATAGTATTTTGCTTTAATTCTACTTGTCAAATTTTTGTTTATAACATTCTTTCATATTCCATTAAATATATTTAAATTATGGTAAATCATCACATTAATTTTAATTCCAATAAATCAAATATTTCATATTTGGCTTCCAATGTTTCTTCTTCTAACTGACCCGAATAAAATCATAAAAGATGGAAAAAGTAATTCAACTACAAGAATAATAAAAATAAAAATCAGGGAGTCTATCATCAAATACAAATAACTATAAGGGAAATATTTTAACTTAAAAATTAATAAAATCTACTAATCATCGAATAAGTCAAATCTTAAAAAAATAATAATAAAAATAAACAAATAAAATTAAATTAAAAAATAATAAATAAAATAAAATGTAAACATCAAAAACAATTGAAACTATAATAATAAAAATAATATTCTTGAATGTTAAATAAATCCACATGCTTCAAAAATAATAATAATGCACCATACAAAAAATAAAAAGGATTATCTCATGAATGATTTGAACTACTCACCCGCTACATTGTTTCCATTACAAATCTATGTTCCCAACTACTTATTTCCTATTTTAATCGATATAATAAGTCACCCAAGCTGAGTGGTTGTGAACTATTTTTAAGGAAAATAGTTCTCATTAAATGCTCAGTCCTTCCTTTCATAAAAATTATGCCATCACTTTTAAGGTAGTGTCTAGCATAACTTCACCATTTTAGTTATTACTAATGTGTCACCATAAAATTTGGCTTGTTGTTCACTCAAGTTTGTTCAATATAAAAATCAAAGTTGTGTTCAATATAAAAGTCAAAATTATCTCCATTAACTCTGTACCACTATAGGATTTGTGTGTAGTTAATCTATCTCTTCTTTCATGATAATGATCAATGTTCACAACTTTTTTTTTTATAAAATTTTTAAAATTTTCATAAATTTGAATAAATTTTTAAATTATTTATACCCATTATTATAATCATGAAGTATTCCCTTTAATTAAAGTATCATATTTTTAAGGTGATCTTAACTTATCATGAAATGTCATATTTTATTAAAAACAATGTGATGTTAAATTTGTTGACACCAATCTATTTTATTCACTCAAATATCACCCTTATAGACATTATTCAAATGCTTAGAAACTCATATCAATATTGGTACGATGTTTTTAAACTTTGTTACCATTATTGTCATCTAAACATAAACCAAATAGATTACATTACCTTTGTGTTATGATGAGTGTAAAACCACAATCTAAATAATAAATGGAAGTAAAAAATAAACCCACTTTTCATAATAGAAATAATGATCTAAAAGATAAATTAAAAGGTTATAAGATTATTTTATGTCAATTAGATATCTAAGATCACATAAAATAATAAGACATACACACATGATCTCATATTGTGTGTGCGTGCGTGTGTATATATTTACATATGTGTTTTATTATATAATTTTTTTCATTTAATTTTCATAACCAGATTATGTATGTATGTATGTATGTATGTATGTATGTATGTATGTATGTATGTATGTATTTTAATAATAAAATAATAATTTGAAGGAGGAATCATCTTATTTTATAAAGTTTTTCATTTAATTTTCATCACCAAATTGTGTGTGTGTGTGTGTGTGTGTGTGTGTGTGTGTGTGTGTGTGTGTGTGTGTGTGTGTGTGTGTGTATGACAGAAAGTTCCCATGGTCTCCAAACTGTGGTTCT
Organism: Torreya grandis; assembly: GCA_037957365.1. NCBI lineage: Eukaryota > Viridiplantae > Streptophyta > Pinopsida > Cupressales > Taxaceae > Torreya > Torreya grandis. The sequence goes on along the minus strand of JARHVA010003936.1, from coordinate 491,133 downwards.
CAATGTAGATCACCACTATTTATTTGTTTTTTAAATTAATTAATTATTTTAATTACAATTTTTTATATGATCTTTATTATTGTTAAAAATAATAGTGTATTTATATTATAATTTAATGTAAATCAATTTAACTATTGGTGAACTTATATTGTGTTATATTCAATAATAAAATCAATCTCTCTCTCTCTCTCTCTCTCTCTCTCCTCTCTCTCTCTCTCTCTCTCTCTCTCTCTCTCTCTCTCTCTCTCTCTCTCTCTCTCTCTCTCTCTCTCTCTCTCTCTCTCTCTCTCTCTCTCTCTCACACACACACACACACACACACACACACACACACACACACACACACACACACACACACACACACACACAGACACACACACACACACACACACAAAAGCAATTTTTTACAATATCTTATAATGCATCTACTTAGAGTTAATATATCTATCTCACTTGTGTTTGAATTGATGCTATTAATTTTTAACATTTGTCAAAACCTAGTATGTTTATTTCAAAAAGACCCGAAGAGCATTTATTCAACAAAATCCATCTCTTTATTTTATTTTTTGATATATATATATATATATATATATATATATATATTCACAAAGAAATATAGGCGGTATAAGAGCATGTCATGTAGCCACACTAGGCAAAGCCTAGGACAAAAAATAGAAGCATCACAAACAACTAGGCAAAGCCAAATAAGAAATCATAATGTCATTATAAAGATAACTTTAAGCATCAAGAGTAATGTTAGAAGGTGGAGGATCCATATCATCAGGACCCCAACCTGAGCTTGGCAAGTCATTGTCATCTAGAATAGGCTCCCGACTAGTAGCTTGAGTAGTGTCCCTATCATCTTATTCTTCCTATGTTCTAGTGGGTGAAATGGATAGAGAGATCCTAGGAAACAGGTCCAGCACATCCAATTGGCATCTAGGTGGAACCCATCAAGCATCTGAGCATAAAGGAGGAGGAGCATCCCAAACATCCTAACAAGTAGTAGAAGGGGGTGAAGGCAGCCACCCTTGTTGCTACCTAGGATGGGTCATGCACTTTTAGATGGTACTATTGTAAGAGTAGCATTGATAATGGATGCAATGATGCCCACTATGAGGAGGTAAAGAAATTTTATCCTCAAATATATGATCCTTGGGTGGAGATGGTAGGACTCAAGCAATTGCACAAGGATCATCTCCCTAATGATAGAGGAGATCTCGAAGGTTCCCAAGCTCTATAAAAACTTTGTAAGCTTGAACATGAATCTACAAATGATCATTGGATATGATAGAGGACTTGCTCAAAGAAGAAACATTACAATCTAATGAAGTATTATTAAACACATAAGTATTTCTTTCTTTCCAAAGCTAAAAGAGAATCTCCACTCTAAAAGTATGCTAGACTTAGAAATATTTGAAGGGCATCATGGGTTGATCTCCAAGGAGGATGTGTTGTCAAAAAAAATATTTGGGTTTGAAAGGCCTGAAGAGATTGTAAATCCACTTTCTAACCCTTTGATATTTGATAAAATACTAGAAAAGATGAGGAAGCATCTAAAGGTGGCCAAAGAAATGGTACGTAGGAAGGAGAACTCCTAGCTGGATGAGCCTTCTGCCAATAGGTAAGCCTTGGTGTGATATACACCAAATAAAATGGGGAATCTTGGGCTCCATGCAAGCCCCCTAGACAATGCTAAAGCGTAAGCTTCACATACTAAAAAAAGAATGCAGTCTACCATAGTGAGTGGGTGTTTATAGATAACCTATTGTGGGACCCTAACCCATTCCAAACAAGTCATGATTTAATATTTTCCAATGCCTTCAAGATGATTTTAGCCACAAAGGACCCTGTGATTTGAATGGAAGACTTAATGATTAGCAAATTAGAGAAGTCAAGCCCTTTCTAAGCTTCATTGGCCTTAGGCAATCCCAAGGAGATGTAGTGTTTGAATAACACCTTCCAAGCTCATTTTCCCTCAATGGCTCAAACAATCTATTTGGCACATAAGGAAGTTCCTTGTTGACCTATGTGATTGATCCCCATCGCTCCAACATATCATGTGAGGTAGCGATATTCCCATGCCACCCTATGGAATCCTAAACCATTCCATAAAAGCCATGGTTTAATATTTTCCCATGCCTTATAAATTATTTTATCCATAAAGAACCCTATGATTTCAATATAATACTTAATGATCAACAAATTAATGATGTTGAGCCCTTTCCAGGCATCCTTTCCCCTACGCAAGCTTGAGGAGATGTAGTGTATAAATAACACCTTCCAAGATTCTTTTCTCTCAATGGCCCACACAATCCATTTGGAACATAAGGTAGTTCCCTATCAAGCTGTGTAAATGAATTCCATCCCTCTAGCATCCCATGTGAGGTAGCAATATTCCCGGGCCACCCTGTGGAATCCTTTACCTTGATGATAATTGGACCAAAGGAAGTCTAAGTAATTTATCCAACTTATGGTAAGATATCATAGAAGGAAACCAACATGAAGAGTAGTATACATGTGTGGTCACAAGTATTTTTGAGCGAATTTGAAATTTTCCTGCTAACAAAAGAGACTTGGTCACTTGGTATTTTAGCTTCTTAGTAAGTCTATCTATAGCATATTACCACAAAAATAGTGGTAAGGCATAAAAATCAAAGGGGATGCCAATACATTTTAATATTTCATCATGTTGGATTCAATTTCAACTAAATTTGGTAGACCACACTGGAAGAGGGAGGTTAGAATAACTGAAGGGAGGGAGGTAGGATTGTACGCTAGAGCTAGTGGTGAGACAGAAGGTGTTGAGACACTGCAAGTAATTGTCCACATTAGACTCATCCTCAATGAGAGTAAGGAAATATTCATATACAAAGTGACCATTAATCAATTTCATATCTTCTTATAGGTTGACAACATCTTGAGGGAGATAGATTCCCTTGATGAGGCCCCTATCTTGGGTATTGCTAAAGAGGTATACAAAACCCTCAATTGTAAGCACATACAAGGTGGGAGCTAGAGGGTACCCTTAACAAATAAATCATAACAAACCAAACTAATCTAAGGTGACTCCATTAATGGATAGGATGGTTGAGGCATCTGTAAAAATCATTTGGATAGTTTGGATGAAGTTGGGCTTGAAACTTATACATACATATACATACATTTTTTATTGACATTTATTTTAATCATCATTTTTCGTCATATTTTCATTGTAGTTGTGATTTCTCATTTCTCGTTTCAGACAATATAGCTTCAAATTTGCTATATATATATATATATATATATATATATATATATATATATATATATATATATATATATATATATATATATATATTAATTGTATAAAAATAAATAATAATTATATTATAATAACTAAATTAAAATTATTTCCTAAATTTTAAATTTGTTATGTAACTATTAAAATAAAATATAATTTAAACCTCTAAATAAAAAATAAATATATATTAAAAAATACTTTTAAATAAAATTAAATAAATGTTACATAAATATTTAAAAATCTTATTACATAAAAATATATCGAAAACTAAACAACCTTGAACATGCTAAATATATAATTAAAAAATATTAAATCTCAACCTTCTCTTTGGGAATGCATGGAAACTTTCT
>JARHVA010003936.1:470000-482500 GCA_037957365.1 Torreya grandis | reverse complement strand
TATATATATATATATATATATATATAATATTTCTCTTTATATATAGAATTATTTTAATTTTAAAATAGGTATTTTTATTATATTTTTTTATAAGTAAATGATGTTATATAAATCAAAAGTGAGTAGTTTTACTCTACTAATGATTGTATTTATAATGATTTTAAAAGGAAATAAAATATATATTTTAAACATGCATTTAAAATTAAAATGATAAAATATCTGTTTTGCAAAGATTTGTAGGGTTTTATATTAAATATTTTGAGATTTATACAGACAATCATTAGTATTTAATAGTATAAGTGTGAATTACAATTAACAAGAGTTATGATTAGATTTTAGTATCCCTTTTTTTTCTAAAAATTGAATATATAAATCTTAAACATGAAGTTCAAATTAAATGTTTAAATGTTTAAATTTATTTTGAAATATGTAAAAAATTTGAAAAATAAGAAATACATAAAAATATAAATAACGTGCAAAAAATAAGAACTCTATTTTTGAATCAAGAAATTTTAGAGGAGATAGAACTTTAATATAATAACAAAAATATGTATTATAATTAACAACAATCCTCATATTGTTTTAATACTTATTGTTAAAAAAAGTTTTGAAATGTTTAAATCTCAAACATAAATTTCAAATTAAATGTTTGGATTTTAAATTTATTTTAAAATATTAAAAAAATAAGAGATGGAAAAAATAAAAATAATACTGAAAAAATACGAACTCTATTTTTAGACGATTAAATTTTAAGGGAGCTGAAACTTTCCTTCACCTGCTTTCAGAAGTTTGTTGGCGAGTGGCAAAAATAGATATGGCTAATATTTTGACTAATACATTATTTCGAGTAATACAATTGTTTTTTTTTTCATGCTAATTTTATAGAAACAGTCGCTGGTTTTTCTCAGATAAGATTTCAAAAGCACTCGGGATCAGGTTTCCACTTTAAACCTCCTTAATTCTCTATGTTCTAAGAAATAATGTTGGCTCCCCGCTCCCGGGGTCCACTAGGTATCCTAGTCTTTAACAATTCATCTTTCCACGTGGTTGGAGGTTGCAGCTAAGTCAAAGATGTTGATCTCCTGAACCAGGGTAGATTACTAAGGCATCTAAGCCAGGCTCATACTCTAAATAATTATATTGAGTGTTGCTCCCCGAAGATTGAAAAGAGGATATTGAAGCAAACAGCTAGCTATCCCTCAAATGACCATACTTAATGGACACACAATGTGTAGTGCGGCTCTGAGCTAATATTAGGTGCCAAAACTAGTCGTGGAAGTCAAATCATTTCCAAATTTATTGATACCATGGTTTCAGTTGTCCCACAATGATGGTTATATAGGGTTATCATTAAAAAATGAGTCTGGAAAGTAGGATAGGTTTATATTTCATCAAATACACGATATAATGGGAAGAAACACCTACAGAATAATTAGAAAAGAAGAATAGTCTTGGCACTTATTGTTTGTACGTGTAACTTGATGCAATTTTCGTATTAAGATTTCAGAAGTAATAAAATTTGTTTCCCACAAATAATGATTATTTTTTCCTATAAAAACAACACAAGGCAACAAATTTACTCAAATATATTTCTCACAGGCAATACCATGTGACCAGAGCCTTTTTCCTACAGGATTGACCTTCTCCTTGTCTAACGTCCGTCCTCCATAAAAAACGAAAACAGAATGAGGCAGTAACAAACAAGGTAAAGCCACAACTTACGGAAGCTCTTGCATACACAACGCAATAGTGGGCAAGATTGGGTTGATCAAATCTTGTTAATATCATTTTATTTTTTAATAATATTCAAAATACCAACTACTTTATCATCGTTTGCTTTTTTAGTTTGGCAGACTATAGTTGGTATTAAATTTTGATGATACATCTGATGTTTTTGGATAGTGCGGAGTAGTTTTTAAAATTTTAATATGAAAATAAACTTACTTTTTCTTAGAAATTTGTTATGTCACATATTTTTTAATTAATTATATATTAAAAATAAATTATTTATTCATTTTTTATAATATTATAATATAAATTTTATAGTTATATTTAGTAATATTAAAAAATAACTTATTTTTGTTAATGTTACAAATTTCAATATAAATTTAATTGATAGAGAGGACTATAATAATACTTAATGCAGCGGGTACTAACAATAAATTCATCCAAATAAATCATAGTTATTACAGCAACATGTAAGGAGCTTTAATAGCAATTCAGACAAGGTACAAAATGTTTTATGAAAATTATAAGAAGTGATACAAATGTTACATATTATTTGAAGACTTCCCTTGACTTGAACCAATTGTTAATAGCTTCATTCATGCATTCTCAGCAATACTTCCCTGCAAAAGAGATTTCACATTCTCACCTTCTTTTCGAAAATGAGAGACAAAATAAAAAATATTTTTGGTTCTATTATATTTCAAAGCACCATCTATTTATCAAGATCACTGACAACAAACAATCTCGAAAACAATAAACTGCATAATTTATAATTCCATTGTCATTAAATTTTTTATTATTTTTCATTTTGTTGATTTACAGCTTAGAATGATATCTAACATGAATATATTTAAAATGGCCTTTTTTATATAAAATGTTTATAATTATTTAATTAATGTGTATGAATAATAAAATTAATTACTTATAATTTTATAAATGTAAATAAATAAAATATTTATTTATTATACAATATTAAATTCAAATTAAGTGCACCTAATAATATAATGAGTAAAAATTATAAGCACCACCAGAAAATACATGCAACCTTACCAGTAGGGACCACTAGAGTGTCTAGAAACATTATTAATGCTTTTGAAAGACCCATAAGTACCATCAACACAACCTTTATATATTTTGAGATGATTTTTAAAAAAGAGAGAGAAGAAGAAGTGGAGACATGGTGAAAATCCATAAACATGATAATAATAATGAGAAGTATATAAACATTTTAAAATAATATAATTTTATAATTAATAAACATTTAGGATAAATTTTTAATTCACATTTCCTTTACTTTAATGTATGTTCATAATTATGAAAACATAAAATTAAATATATGACTAATATATAATTTTGAAAAAATGTATTTATAAAATAGAAGCCAATATACCTGAAAAATTACAAAAACATTATTATTATTTTTTTTATGCACAAGTGTTTTAGTAATGAATATTAATAATATAATGAATTTTGAAAACTGACAACAAGATGCCTCATTTTAATGGCAGAAACATAAAATTATATCAAAAAATTGATGAAATCTAAAATTTAATAAAATTTTAAACAAAATTATGAATACAATATTTGATAATATTATAAAAAGATAAAAATAAATTTTAAATACTATTTTAAATACAAATTTTGATTACAATCCTAAATATGATGTAATATCAATAAGAATTGGAGTTAGACATTCTTATCATATATAAACTTTGACAACTGAATTACAAAACATCAATACTATGAAATTTGTGTTAAATATCCTATTTAATATTGTAATTTTCTTGCCCCAGTATAACATGATTTTGAGTGTGATTTGTAGGACATAACTTTATCCTTTTGATATGCAGGTTGAACTTGTAAAACTCATATGCTAAAGAAAGTATTTGAATTAAGATATAAATTTACATTATTTGTGTGGCAAAGTTATTCACAATTTGGCAGAATGTAGATTGAAAAAGGTTGCTTGTCTCTTTTTTACATTCTCCCAGTAGGTTTCTTCAAGCTTAGTTGTGATGAAATTCACATGATAATTTGATTTATTACATAGTTGGATATACCATCGAAGATTATGTGGGATCTTTAATTTGGGTTGCGTCAATCAAAATACGTGATGGCATTAGAGCCAAAATATTATGACATGGTCTCCATAATCCATCTTCTTATTCAATGTAAAATTGACGACTTGATAATTAAAATAGTCTCTTTTGTAATTATTGACAAGATTTGGAATGCGATTTCTGATAATTAAAATTTAGAATACATTATTCACAAAATTTAAGGAGTTTCAAGAGATTTTGAATCCTCACACATCATACATTGTTTTAGAGAAGCAAATAAAGTGGTAGAGTTTCTTGGAGATGGAGGAGTTGATCAACAAGAACATATAAACATGTACACTATCCTTGTTGGTTGGCCTAGAACAGGAGTCCTAAGCTAAAGATCGTTCAGTTTAACCCAAAACATAAGCCCTCGAATGGTGTCTTCCCAAAATGCGAAGGTGTCGATTAATTTATATATATTATTAATTCTCTATAATTCTTTAAAATCAACTCTGGATTTCAGATTTTTCGGGATCTCCTTTGGATGGTGGGAGATGTGATGATCGCCATGACGAATCAAGGTGTTTTTAAAATATTAGTTCGCTTTCAACTGCATTTATTGTGATTGGCCTCTCAAATGGCGGGGATAGGTTGAGATTTAAATTGACGACTTGCTAATATTTTGTCCAATTTTTTAGCGTTGAGCGGTGAAGGCAAGGGATTTCTTTGGTCTTGTTTCCTTTTCCCTATCGCTTCCTCCCTTGCCAACATGTGCCCTTCTAGATCGTTTCCGTGGCTATATTTGTATGGGCTTTATAGGAAGATGGCATTTAGATCAAGTATCACAAGGAGAGGCTGACAATTATCTTTAATGTCTAATCTCGTGATGTTCTTCAAGCCATCAAGGTTGTTCTGGGTATCGATTACATGGAGCGGTGCGATCAGTAGCTAATAATGTGGTTACCTCTATTTTACTATAAATCTAATGGCTTTGCTCCCTTGATAGATAGGATATCTCTATTTTACTATAAATATAATGGCTTTTCTCCCTAGAAAAGGTAGACGCCATACTAACTCTGAAAAAATCGTTAAAAAGGACCAACGTGCATGTCCGGTCAAGCCATTCAAGTCTTTTTGACACTGAAATCTCTGGCGACCTCGCAATTGGGCATTGGGAAGTAAGGGAACTATTGTCTATGGTTCCTTTCAAAGAACTTGAATCGCACTTTATCAAGCTGGTAGATATTGTGCTTCACGTGCTAGGGCTTTCAGTGCAATGAACAGTTTCGATGGTGCAGTGGAAGCTATTGTCCATGTTAATTCAGCTTCCCTAGTGAAACAAATTCTTTTGTCTCATTACTTGGATAATAGGGCGTCTCAGTTGGCAACCAGGGATGCTAACAAACAAAGCTAGACTTGTTGATGGAGCCTCTAAGTATAGGCCAGAGCCTGCAGGTGGAAGTGTCTCCTCTTCTGGCATTGGAACATATTTGCAGCCCTTGCGGATGTATTGATTTTGGGTATAATGATGGCTGAAGCCATCTGATAGGCATTTTTTGAACACATGTAGTTGGGAATTTTGTCTAAGTTCGTAGTTTTCTTTTTTTTTAAAATTATTTATAGTTTTTTTCGAAATCCCTTTGTAGTTTCTAGTAATTAGGTTTCGACTGGTGTTTCCTCTTCGAGGTTTTTGGTTGGTTATATTTTGACATAACATTGTACTAGTTGTAATGGTAGCTGCAACTATGTGGTTTTATTATTTTTAATTGATCTTGAATGTTTATGTTGGATCTTGTGCAAACCTTAACACTTTTTAATTATATATAAGAATGATATAGGATTACATTTTTAATATATACTAAAATGTAATTTTGTAGGTATATATGTTATAAACAATAATTCCACGTATGGGCCTATGATGTATGGATTGTAAGATCAAGAAAACAATGTATCATATGGGTTGAATCTCTATGTGGACCAAGACTAATATCCCTCATATGGGTTTAAGATATAATAAATATAGCATCAACATTATAAAATATTGTAGTGCTTAATGTTAATATAGGTTTGACCCTTTTTATCACTATCAAAATGGTACATGGCATGAGTGTTGGAAGAGCAAGAAATTAAATAAAATCATGTGTGTATGTGTGTGGGGAAACACAGTGATAACACAATATATTAGACCCAATTTCTGATTTTCCCTCATTCTCATAAATCATTCATGGGTACAATTAATATAAGCAATTCGTATCTTTTTGAACTTAGATTATGATTCTAATGATTACATGTTATTTTTATCTAATATACAAAGCCCTTTAAAAGTAGTAATCATAAGCATCAAATCATTATTTAATAATACTAATAATGAAATTAATATTGAAATATCTTCAACATTCCTTAAAGTTTAAATTTGTTCAAAGTTTGGTTTAAGTGGTTTCCATATGTCATTTATTTCACACACACTCAATGTTGTCATCGTTGCCATCCCTACCCTCATACGGAGGTGCACACTGTCACTATCCTAATAAGTAGGGCGCATCCTTTGGATGGAATTTGAATGAATATTAACTTTGAAAATTCCCATGAAGAATAAATATATATTGTGCAAGGTAGATTTTATGACATATATTGTTAAAAAATAACTCGATATCCTCATATAAATCCACGCGTACATTATACAATCTTACTTGGAACAAGCAGTGAATAGAAAAATCTCAATGAATTTATCACATCTGAAGAAAAATATAATGATCCTTTTAATGATATTAATACACCTTTAAAAGGTTTTGTTTGTACCATATGTGTTTAGAATACTACTATTGCTACTATTCTTAGGTCTAAACATTTGGTTACACATGTGCTTCCCATCAATAGACATTCAAATTTAATCATTAAGTTCTTGGAAATATTTAATATTTATATATGTACCTTGGCATATTCTTCATTTGGTTAACTTTGAATTTATATGAGATCCTGATCCAAAACTCAGAAGCTTTGGTTGAAAGATAATTCAACAAACAAGAGAAACACAATAACAATAATGCTATCTTTGAAAAGAGATGTTTTATTAATCAAATTTGTTGATCCAAACATATATCTATCTCTGAGAAGAGATGTCTGATTTATATTTTAGGTTGCATCCTCATTTATACACATTTTGAAGGTAGGAGGAGGATGTGGAAGGTCACCAATCTCAAAGCAGATTAAGTGGTTCAACTTCCATGATTCAAAACAATACATAATTCCAAGAATTATTATTTTTAGAAACTTACTATTTTTAGATTGCACTACTATATTTGAAATTTGGGGCACTTCTATTTTGTTTTTGGGGGTCAAAATCCATCGAGAAAAAAACATGCCATCTCACAGTGTTCCCCTCATTCTTATGTTTCCAATGGTTTAAACGGATAGTAAAATAGATCTATGGTGCAAAAGTTCTGGCTCCTGGATGTTTTGCCACCAATTGGGGTAAAACCATCACCCAAATTGTCACCTAAAATATTGCTCAGATCAGATCCTTCACTATTATACAAGTTGTCTTAAATTTAATTTGAACATCATTTAAACATTCTTATTTTACTTATATATCTTTGTTATCCCAATTCTAGCAGTCTTTGACCTTTGTAGGTAGGACCGCACTAGGTTGGATAAGGTTGCATTGTGTCCTTGTCTACTACTGTGCTCTTGTCCTCTACTCTCTAATTGTATCTTTTTGAATTTGGGATGTTTCATATTGGCAATCCTCTAATTTTATAAATATCAGTTAACATAAATATTTTAAATATTATTCTATATAAGCACTTAAAGATCATTCAAAATACATCTAGCAATCACTTGGAATTTATACTACATATTAAGTAAAAATGCACTATCTTTCAAATTAGAGCATACAATTATTCTAAAAGTTATAGGCCAAATTTGATGTTATTTTATTACATGTCAAGTGCACTCATTATGAGAGATTCAATTTAAACTATCTAGTTGCATTAATTTAGAAAATATGAAGATTTAAAAACTCATTTTAGGATCAATAACTACAACAACCTAAGGCCCTTTTAGGCTATGTAGGAAATACTAAAATCATGCAAGGATTTATTAGAATAGTAAGTGTATACGCCAATCCTAATTCCCTCATTTTCTATTTGATCCTATTTAGATTAGTATATTGGATCTAGGGTTTGGAATTTTAAGATTTTGTGTAGTAAATAAAGGCAAACAATCACTAAATTTGTGATCCAAGATAGTCATAGGTACATGAATCAAAAAGACAATTACATAGTCAACCAAGATGTAGTCACAATCAATAAACAAGGTCATAGTTGGACCATATCCTCATAGCGAATCGATGTCCCAACATAATTCTAAAAAAATGTTTTAGTTGTACCGTAATTCAGGTGTCATTTTAGTTACTTTTCATAAAGATTTAGCCTACATAGTCATCATAAATTTATTTTTTTCTATGTTTTCATATATATTTGTCATTTTACTATTTATAGGTCATTAATGATTCTATAAATAATTGTATTGTACATTTAGGCTATGTACATTATGTAACCTAAAGCAGTTTCAATAGTTTAAGTGTTTTATTAAATTAAAATTATAAATCAAACTAAAACACATTTAAACATTATGGTGAACGCATATTTTTTATTTTGAAAACTAATTTATATTATATAGATTGTTGTCTTGGACTTTTTAAAAACTTATGTAAATTCCTAACACTTAAATAAAATAACCTTAAACATTGGATATACATATAAAACCATGATTAAATTTTCTTTGATCTTGGATCTTAACCTTACAATAAAAAAGTGTATTTTCACTTTACATAACATTTGACACTAAAATTATATATATTGTTATGTTAGATTTAATTTTTTTCCATCTATACATAAAAATATTTAGATTTTTTTTTTCTCTTATATTTTTTATTTTCTTTTTGGTAGCTTATAGAAATTATGTGCTAAAAGTTTTAAATCTACTAAGTGACTATTGTTACAAAACAAGTGGTGATATGTTATATAGAAAACATGATGTGAGGGGTGATGCCCTAATACTAAATTCATTTTATAATGCTCGATATGAATTATAGTTTCCCCAAACCTCACTTTATATCAAAAATGCCTAGGTTCCCTTTTTTATACAATAGGACACCTATTTTATTTTTTTATTTTGTGGTTCACCTAAGAGGATAATATCTTGTAGGGATGTTACTCTGATTAGACACTTGTAGATGAGACTATGGTCTAAAAGCATAGTTTAGTCTTTGAAGTTACTGCTATGAGATATTGGGGTGAGACTAATCTAAAAATGAGATAGTATATTAGAGATCCCACAAAATCATTCAAACCTTTGCCTAGTTAACCCTTTATACCTTATTTTCTTCTTGTATTGTATTTATAATGGGATCAATAAGTGATTTTTTTATTAATATCCTAGATAGAATTATACAATTTCTTGGAAAATATTTTCCAGTATGCTTTTCATTACATACATGCATGGTTAAAATTCAAGGGTGTTAAAATATTTACCTTAGAACAATCACAAATACATTGTGCTTCATATTTTTATAATACAAAATATGAATTTCTCCCCATAACAAATAACCCCTGCCAATATTTGATTTTCATGACTCTTATAAAGAATGCCAATATAAAAACATATCTTATATGAGGAATTATGTATTACAATTTTACCTAAAAATATTAAACCTCCTTATATTGATACTTACTAATTCTCCCTGATAGATAGAAGAATGCATTTATTTTAAAAAGTAAGATATTCCCACATAACATACTATTGACCAATATTTATTTAACCCTATGTTTTTGTATAAGGATCTTAAGGGTTTAGGGTTAATAATATAGAAATTAATAATACTAATTGTGAAACTTTGATAATAGAAAAATATGTTAAATTTATTATATTGAGATATGCCAAAAATGGAAAGTAAAACTATACAACATATTAAAATGATAATGAAAATAAGACATTCAACTAGTTTTGATGATAATAAATATTTAGATTTGGATAATGTAGGAAGAATATTGGAAACATATTTTGGATAAATCATCAAATTCTATAAATTTTACTTTTTTAGTCTTCGAAACTTACTTCAAACTCATACAGTTGTGTCGATGTTTTAGTCTAAACTAGACATAGGGTGCTCTATAGGGTAATATTCTAGGTTCTATGTCATTCTCACTCTAGTGTTCTCATATTTCGATCATGGGCTCTCACTTATCTGTAAAATAAAAAAACCCTAGTTCTTCAACATCATAGTGGTTGAGGGAAAAATGGGTTATTGAGCTCATAGTATAGAGCTAACTTAAAAGACAACCTTTCCAAAAATTGTATGTGTTCTTTGCTTCATCATGAACTACTTTTATATCAAATTGTCACGGTCTCCCCAATAACATATGACATGCATCCATCAGATTAATATCAAACCATATTTTATCATTATAATTTTTTCCTATAGAAAACTTGATTAAGCAACTTTTATCTACTATAGCGTCATTCCATTTCTTAAAACATGAAATATGATAAGGGTTAGGATGTTTTCTACATTGCATATTTAGTTTCTCTATCATTTTTTAGAAACCATATTTTCACAACTACCACTATTTATAATTACGTTGCATACCTTTGCACCTGAAGTACATCTTGTTCAAAAAATATTTGATCATAGCCATGCATCACCACCTTATTTATTATGCACTTATTAATTCCTTGCAACAATCATGGTTCTTCTCATCATGAGATTCTCTCCAACATCTACTAGTACAACTTTAGTATTATGCTCTTCTATTTCAGCATTAACTAGATTTACTCTTGGATGATCTTCTTACCTTTTTTCTTTCTCTTAATGGTTTGGAAAAAAAGTGATTTATACGCTTATTATTTACATTTATAATAGACATAAGATCTGCATTGATTCGTAAACCATCCTCTATCACCATGGTAACTTCATCCTATTTAAAATCCTCTTCTTCATTGTTATTTTTGAAATCCTTAATTATTATAATCTTGCCTTTCTGCATCACATGATGATTCACATTTATAGGCATTAAAGCCACCTTTTGTATCATTAAACCCTCCTCATCCATTTATTGAAGGGGATTCACCTCTTCTTGGAATAGTAGATGTCCTTGTGAGGTTTTGTCTATTTTGTTTTTCTTCTACCTTTAAAGCTAATTGATAAGCCTCCTCCATGTTAAGTATTTTATGCATGCTTTATTCATCTTGAATATAAAATTTTAAATTATTTACATACCTTACAGCCGTTTCCTTTTCTGTTTCATCATGATCCACTTGTATAAAGAGTTTGTGAGACTCATCTGTATACTCTTGTATCCTGTGATCTTTATACCTTAAATTTTGAAATCTTCTATATAGGGATTGTGCATAATCCATAGGAAGAAATTTATCCCTCAACTTTTTATCCATCTTTTTCCATAGATTAATCTTCTTTTGACCTTTTCTCTATCTCTCTGTTTGTAGTTGATCCTACCAAATCATTCCATGTCATTTCAAATTCATGCATGCAAACTTTACCTTATTATCTTCTCTCATAGTCTTCCACTCAAAGAAATTATCCATGCTATTCATTTAATGTATCAACTCTTCTAGTTTTAAACTACCTCCATAATCTAAAACATCAACCATCATTCCTTCATTTCTATATTTTATAGCCTGAACCATCCTCTCTTCTATCGATGGTGGTTGTTCTTCTTCTTCATCTTCTTGATAAATTTTTTCATCAGGATCTGTGTCTTCATCATCACCAGCTTATCTTCTTTATTGATTTGTGATAATCTTTATTGATTTTTGAACTTACATATGTATCTATTGTATATTCTCATTTATCTATGTAACACCTCCTTGTTCTCTCAACATTATTTACTCCTCTAAAATTTGAACTTTCTTTGAAACTAGATAATGAACCCAAAAACTATCAAGAATAAGAAAATTACCAATAGGCTAAGATCTTAAAATAATAGTCAGAATTGATTTCTATTTACTGATTTTAAATAATTACAAACCTTAACCATGCTTAAATAAGTTTGAACTCAAAATTTATAGCTGACATGCAAAAATTTGAAAAATATAAATTATTAAAAAAATGTATGTTTTTAACAGCTACTATTTATAGTAATTTTTCTATGCATGCATGCACAGATCTAACAATTTCTTGAACTACATTAAATACTAAAATTATCTTATGGGATGAAATTCAACTAAATTTGACTTTGGGTTCTAAAAATAAAAAATTCTTTAAAAAATTATAAAACATTTAGTTTGGACCATCAGATGATCACGTTTGGCCTCCAAAAAATATCAAAATCAAATTTAAGTAGATAAATTTCCTTAGAGTAAATTCAAACTTTCGAATACGATTTTTATGGTGTGTGGAAGAACTCAAATGGAGTTACAAGTCAAAAGTTGCCCTCCAGAAGGTTTGCCTATTTTTTTTTACATCACAACTAAAAAAACTGAGAAGCATCTGTAAGGACAATCATGGATTGAAAAACCACAATTTTACCTTGAGTAAAAAAATATAGGAGAGGAAAATATTTGAATATGTATTTTTCCCCTATGGTACATTTCTATCCTTCTCCAATTTAATTGTTAGTTTCAAATTTGGACCCTCTCTTATAGTATCATCTATTTTTTTAAAATAGTTAACGTGAGTATTTTTCCATTTGAATTCCAATATAGGCACTT
>JARHVA010003936.1:337500-465000 GCA_037957365.1 Torreya grandis | reverse complement strand
TATAGATAACCTATTGTGGGACCCTAATCCATTCTAGACAAGTCATTATTTAATCTTTTCCCATGCCTTCAAGATGATTTTAGCCATAAAGGACCCTGTGATTTGAATGGAAGACTTAATGATTAGCAACTTTGGGAAGTCAAGCCCTTTTTAGGCTTCATTGGCCCTAGGCAATCCCAAGGAGATGCAGTGTTTGAATAACACCTTCCAAGCTCATTTTCCCTCAATGGCTCGGACAATCTATTTGGCACATAAGGAAGTTCCTTGTTGACCTATGTGATTGATCCCCATCGCTCCAACATATCATGTGAGGTAGCGATATTCACATGCCACCCTGTGGAATCCTAGACCATTCCATAAAAGCCATGTTTTAATATTTTCCCATGCCTTATAAATTTTTTTATCCATAAAGAACTCTATGATTTCAATGCAATACTTAATGATTATCAAATTAAGGATGTTGAGCCCTTTCCAGGTGTCCTTTCCCCTAAGCAAGCTTGAGGAGATGTAGTGTCTAAATAACAACTTCCAAGATTCTTTGTTCTCAATGGCCCACACAATCCATTTGGAACATAAGGCAGTTCCCTATCAAGCTATGTTAATGAACTCCATCTCTCTAGCATCCCATGTGAGGTAGCAATATTCCCAGGACACAATATGGAATCCTTTACCTTGATGATAATTGGACCAAAGGAAGTCTAAGTAATTTATCCAACTTATGGTAAGATTTATTAGAAGGAACTCAACACGAAGAGTAGTAAACATCTGTGGTCACATGTATTTTTGAGCAAATTTGAAATTTTCCTACTAACAAAATAGACTTGGTCACTTGGTATTTTAGCTTCTTAGTAAGTCTATCTACAACATATTACCATAAAAATGGTGGTATGGCATACAAATCAAAGGGGATGCCAATAAATTTTAATATTTCATCATGTTGGATTCAATTCCAACTGAATTTGGTAACCCAGACTGGAAGAGGGAGGTTGGAATACATGAAGGGAGGGTGGATTGTATGCTAGAGCTAGGGGTGAGACAGAAGGTGTTGAGACACTGCAAGTAATTGTCCACATTAGACTCATCCTTAATGAGAGTAAGGAAAGATTCATAGACAAAGTGACCATCAATCAATTTCATATATTCTTATAGGTTCACAACATCTTGAGGGAGATAGATTCCCTTAACGAGGTGCCTATCTTTTGCATTGCTAAAGAGCTATACAAAACCCTCAATTGTAAACACATACACGGTGGGTTCTAGAGGGCACCCTTAACAAATAGATCATAATAAACCAAAATAATCTAAGGTGATTCCATTAATGGATAGGATGGTTGAGGCATCTATAAAAATCATTTGGATAGTTTGGATGAAGTTGGGCTTGAAACCCAGGGCTCAAAGCATGACGAATATGAATGGGCATTGGATGCAGTCATAAACTTTTATAAAGTTAATTTTAATTAGCATATCTTGTTACCTAGAATTTCTAACCTAATTCATCCCTTCCCAGACTTTTATAATATTATCCAAAATATAATGGCCTCTGATATAATCTGTTTACTCAAGGTGCACGATGAGAAACAATATATTACACAACCAAATCACCAGAGCCTTGGCAATGATTTTATATGAAACATTTATGAGGGTGATGGGACACCAATTATAGATCAATTATGGATCTCCTTTCTTAGTTATGAATTTAATATTTCTTTTGTTTATATTTTTTCCTAGAGAATGCATGCCAAATGCTTCTTGATAAACCTTATGCAAGTCACTACCCACACAATTCCAGAGGGTTTTATAAAATTCATATGGTAAACCATCAATTCCTAAATCTTGGTCATTATCCATATGAGACACTACCTCATGTAAATCATCGATAGAGAGGAGCCTATCACAAGCCACCCATTGGATGGGAGTGAGTTTGTATGGAACCACTAATAGACATTGTTGAAGTGCAATTTCGCACTTGACTAAGGATGCTTGAGCTTTAAACATTTATTGATAGTAGAAGAAAAAGGATAGAATAATGTGTGGGGTATCTATGAGTTTGTTCCTAGCCTTAGAGATGACTTTAATTTGTTGTTTCCATTTCTTATCTCATAGCTTTAGAAACAACTCCTTTGATGTTTCTTCCCCTTTTTGAGCTAGTAAAACTTGGGTTTGAATTGAGCTCCTTGGGAATTGTAGTTATCTATAATATGTATGTGATGTCACAAGGAGGAAACTATGGCCTACAAGGTCTCATTGAGGGGATCCATTTTTTAGAGATAAAGCAACATGAATCAGCTCTGTAGAAGTAGCAAAGTAAGAGTGTATCCAAAATTTAACAAGTTGGTTGCCATAGATTCATAGAAAGTGAGAGTTCATTTTAATGGCATCATCCCACCAAAGCATCCAACCATATTCTTAGAAAGGACATAGATCTAAATTACAAAATCATTGTATGTGCACCATCATAGGCCCATGCATGAGAAGAGAGGTGTTAAATTGGGGTCATAAAAGCCACATATAGTGCACATATAATACCATGACTCGCATTGACCAACTGTCCACCACATTGAAAAGTGGATCACTTTGTCCTTGAGAGAAACCACCATATTAAAGTCACCACATAAGACCCAATGGGTATTGGGGAGATCATTTGCTATCAATCAACATAAAAAATGTATTCTCCAAGGCATTATTTGAGGCATAAATGTTAATAAAACTAAACGGTGGCTTTTAATGCTAAAAAGGGACCATACTAATCAGTTAGTAGGGTCCATGCCAGATTTCACTAAGTGTGACTGCCACCTTGTAGAAATGATTATGATAAACATTCCATATACTACATCATGAATTATATGTAAAATGATATTATCATGTAAGATGGAATTGTTCATAGCTATCAATAAAAAAATTAGCCACCTTGACTTCTTGATGATAATAAATGTCCATATCAAGAATCTACCCTCTAAAATCATGCACAATGAACCTATGTTTTAGGTCTATAAGACCCTAAACATTCCATGAGAAATAATTCATAAATGATAGATATTGAGTGACATGTCATCCAAGTCTAGACCTTTCAAGGCATCATAGTAATTTTGTAGAAAATGTCCACTATTGGCACCTACAAAATCATCAAATTACTTCCTCCCTGTAGGGTCAATCTAGTATTATCCTTCTATAAGAGAGCATTTATGCACATCTTGCTAAGAAAGATGTTTAAGAGTAGTTGGCTATGAGTCTAAAAATATGGAAGAAGGTAGCAAGGAAACCTTGATACCTTGGGACAAGACATTGGTAGCTAGAGGGGTGTTGACTACCCTAGGGATTCCTAGTAATTTTAGGGATTCATTCTCAGGAGGCTCTTTTTAAATAGGATCCTACTCTTGAGGGACATTACCCGAAGATATCTTTCATCCTTTGCGAGTAGCAATTGAACTTGCAGTTTTGGGATGGCTATTCTTCTTTCCTATCATAGTCCATCTATTTTCAACTAGTTTTTTACTAGATTTTGTAGAGTTCATAGTGGGAGAGGATGAGCGACTAGAATATTATTATGAGCCAATTGAATGGGATAATCCTATATTTTATGGTCTATGGCTTGACACCAAATACAAGTGTTAGGCAATTTGATATATACGACTCACTGTGAGTGTCTCACACAAACTCCTTGAGGTCCCAGGAAAGATCTAATTCTACACAAACATGCTTTTATCATCTAGAAGAGTATAACTAGTTTTATTCATGACAAACCACCCAACCTATGAAGCATGTTATCTATTATATAAAGTGGGAGGCCTAGAAATTCAACATAAACTAGGAATTTTAGAGTAGTGTGATCCAAGAACACAAAATCTCATGTCCAGGGGAGAGAACGATCAAAAAATTCTTGACATACCAAGTGGCAAACTTATGGAGGATTCCTCCTACATGGGATGGGTCGATAAAGTGGAAAAGAAAAAATTGTTAGTCATGTTTTGGATGCTCTCCAGCTTATTGTCATGAGTTTTGTTGTGGATTTGAACCCAAGACTATAGCATACTTTCAGAGGGAATTCTCCCAACAAAATATCCTATCAAATAAAAATTTTCTAACCATTGACACACATAATAAAATTTATGAATGGACAATACAACATTAGGTTCTAAAACATTACCTCATGGTAAAACTTCTTGAAAAACATACTTGGGTGCTTGTAGGGGGCTATTAATCAATGCTCCATCATTATTTTTCATAGCTAAAATAGTCAGAATAGAATGGGGAGAAGTCATTATAAAGGTGGCTTCACTTGAAGGGAAAAAACCCTAAATGACAATAAATACAAGTCTTTCAGGTGACATAAGGCCACTGTGTGACACAAGCTAGGCAGATAGAAATTTAAGGGCCGACTTAATGGAATGCATGGAGGAATGCCTAGAAAAATTTTAAAAAAAACCATTTTAATAATCCTACCTATAATCATCTCTTTATTTTCATGTACAAATTACCATGATTAAAAATATAATATATGTCTAGATAATTTTCATGATACTTATCCAAACTACTATGGTGGCTTTGCTCACAACCTTACAAGGGGATCGTAAGTCAATTGGATAATTGAAATACATGCATGTTTGGAAAGTAGAGGCAATCATAATCTTTCTGAAGATGGAGTGGATAGAATGAGGAGAAAATAAAAATTATATATTTTGCAGATGTAAATTCATTAGTGGATTTTAATGTTACAGTGCCAAATTTAGATGCTCATATGTTCCCACCCAACCAAACCCACACCCTTATTATCACAAAATTGTCCTGAAAAGGCATTTTTTCTAGAAAACACATCTTTCTTTTGAAATTAGTAGTTTATAAAACATAATTTTATGGTGGAATTTGAATATAATTCAGACATCTATTTTTCTAAAGACACATAAAGTGTGTTATGAAATAATTTTATGAAAATATATTTTAATAATAATTAAATAAAATTACTAATGAGATGTAGGTGAGTGAGTAAAGTTATTTGGTTATTTCAATTACTACCCACGTTTAAATTTTAGTATTATATTGGAGGTCAGTTGTGGTTGATCATTGGTATTCTTGGATCAGTTGTAGCTATTGATATTATTCTAAGGTCGGTTATGGTTGTTTGTTGGTATTATCTGACCTATTATGACTATTTTTAGTAAGTATAATAATTATGATAAATTAGCACTTGGAGATATATGCCCCTATTATGTCCCATAATGATTAAAATTTTGACAAAAAATAAAGTACCTATAAGAAAAGTACTAACTAATTTTTAGGAAAATTATATACACCTAAATCATCCTACTTGAACATACCAAGGTACATACTTCAAATAATTGTGGTACACTTGGCAAGAAAATAAGTGAAATAATTAAGTGAATTTGAAAAATATTCAAAGTTAACCCTTAAAAAAATTAATAAATAAATAAGTAAATTATATTACTTACCATTAATATAATGGAAGAATACTGCACAAACTATGTTTCATAATTTTATACCACATAAAAATGAATGTCATGGTGTGTTTCATAGCTTTATGCTCCATGAAAATAAATGAAATAAAATAATAGTATAATTGAATGTATCCCAAAGATCATAAAGTGTAAAACAAAGACCCCCAAAAAGGAAGAAAAAGATAAATAAAGATGACAAAAGATTAATAAAAAATAAAATAAATTGAAATAGAAATATAAAAATGTTTATACCATTTTCAAATAAAATATTCTAATGTTTATTAACTTCCACTAATTTTGAAAAAAATAAGATTTGGCTTACTAACAATTAAAATTCGAGAAATGATAGCCCACACAAAGGTGAGATGAGAGGATTGTGCGTAACCCACATAAAGGTGGCATGAGAGGATTGTAAGAGAAACAATGGTAGTAGGATATCATATAATACATGTAAAATGTTATAAAAATCTTTAGTAGAAATAGATTTCAAAGATTGTAAGTTATGTAAGAACCACTTACATTAAGTGAAGGTATCATTAAAAAAAAAAGAATGCTTATATGTCTAGGATGCTTATGTCCATTTCAATTATTCTATAGAGTGTGATCTCATGTCTAGTGTAGACTAGGAATTTGACCCTTGAGAGTATGATTAGTATTGTGTTAATCTCAAAATAAAATCAAAGTGAAATAAACATAATAGCATAACATATTTAGGCCTAGTTATGAGGGGAGCTTTGTTTAAAAAACAAAAAAGTAAACACAACTAAAACATGAAAGAAGAATTTCCTTCACCTATTTTGTATGTTCTAAAATGTCTGTTAGAGTGGCTTGCTCAGTTTGTGCTCATGAATTCTACATCAGTGGAAGCTTGGATACCTCCATCTCTCCGTGGAAGCTTGTGTGGTTTTGGCTTCATTTGGATTGGCTCAATATTTTATCATTATGACACTAATTTTCATGAAGATTTGGAAACTATTTAGAATTATAATTTTGGCATGTGAGAGCTTAGAATTCAATAAGCAAGGCCTCATATTTATAGATTTTTAAAATGGTTTGAGGATCAACCATGACTATCCATTTCAAGATTGAGATGTGTGGCTATGAATAAATCCAAATATGAAATTGAATAAAAAAATATCTCCATTAATATTTGTAATAGAGGGGCATTAACTAGGCATGGAAAGGCTTTTATGAGGCATGGGAGGAATGAAGATGATATTTTATGCATTTGTGGTTTGTGCATGCCAACCCATAGGTTGATGTCATTTGAAGATGCATTTAATTCCAAAACGTTTTCAATAAATATTAATTCAACAAGATCAATGTGAAATTAACTTAAGGCCTTAACTTTTTTTAATTATCCTAGTACATGATCAGTCAAGTTTGATGTAAATCTTGGCAATTGGTGCACAAAATTTGATTGGATTGGAATTAGAATTTGATATTAGATGTGTTGGAATTTTTATCCCATTAAGGATGTTGTCAATACAAAATAATAAAAGCACATGTCTCATACAATAAGTTTGATAGAAAAGAGCAATCCAGAGCACGCAGGTAGAAAAATGTCATTCTGACTCAAAATAATCTGACCAATGTTAGCTGGTTGATTAATTACATTGCCCTAATCAATGATACCCTAGAAAAAATTAGCACTTGAATATGTCAGTGTCAAAGCTTTTAATGTGTTTTAGTGTTTTTGGGCCAAATTATGTATTTTAGTAAAAATTGATCAAAAAACTAGATTGGAGGTCATCGATGACTAGTTTTAGATGTTTACACCTAGATTCATGGCTTATATTAACTCTATTGGTTATTACATAACTCTATGCATACGGAAACAAATTTAAAACATTTAACTTTTAAATGAAAACCTAGCCATTTCATTTCCAAAAAATTTCAAAAGTATATATTGAAGAAATTCATACTATGTTTCATTTCTAAAGCAAAGAATCACATTAGTTTTAAGATGAAAAAGAAACTAGTCTATTTTAGTTTTAATAAAATCAATTTTTTTAGTTTCCATGACTTATAAAACAAACTCACTCAAATCATAACATACTATTTACATATAATGCGATGGTATGGTTATTAAAAAGAAATCAAAGGATTAAAAGTCTAATGTTATGTTGTCCATTTAGGAACAATGACTCTCTCAATGAATGTTGAGAACAAATTATTTTCAATAATTTTGTTTTGGGATGTCTTTCGAACTTAACTATACAATGTCAAAATAAAAGACATGGTTTCTATATAATTTAAATACAAATACAATTAAATCAAATTTGTTTGTGTATATGATTAGCATAAAGTCATGTAAATTAACATAACTATTATCGTAAAACTATATGAATAATTAAAAAATTTATATGCAAATATATGTTTAAATAATAATATATAAAGAGGTCTTAAGAAATCTAATTATGAAAAATGTATTGTACTTAAATTTTTCTCAATATAAAACAATTATTTTATTCTTAGTAATAATTATAACAATTTATAATGCATATTAAAAAAAATATAACAATAAATTGTTGCAAACATTAAAATATCAAATTATGAATATCAAATATTCATTTAAATATTGTATAAATATAACTCTATTTAATCAATAGATAATAAACACTTATTTGTTTAGTTTTTTTGCAATAAAACTTTGTAAAATAAATTATTTATAAAAACAAAATTAATATTCACCATAACAATCACATAAATACATTTTTTATTTTTAATACATATAACATACATAATATTTATTCAAACCTAATCAACCTCACCCTTTATAATATTATAATCCACCTTCAAAACTTATTAACTAAAGTAAAATTCAAAATATCATAAATTTTTAATGGTCCCTGCCACATTACAAACTCTGAAATCACCAATCATATATGTTGAAATACATAATATGGTAATAAGTATAAAATTTGGCATTAAGTCTAAATACAAATATGGAAATATTCCCTAGCTATTATTTAAGAAATTCCTGTGCATTTAGTGGAGCTTCAACACATGGTGATTTTGTTCATAATTTTTGTTAAAATTATTGGTAAATTGTTATTTACTTATAATTTATATTTTTATAATTAATATTTATTTAACATATGTCAGTTGGAGAGTTGTTATAGATTTGCTTTTACTAAAGTGGAGTGTTCAAATTCTATTATTTTGTTTTAGTTTATATTTATAGTCTAAAATATAGATTACATGCAGAGTGGATATAAAGTCCCAAATAACTGGGTTAGATTTGTTCCAAACAATAGTCATGGAAAAGACGTGTGAAACTATGCATGGAAGGCAATTTACTAGTTATTAGGATGATTGCAATGATATAAACAAAACAAGGAGTAGCATTCATCACACTCTTGATTGCAATGTATGAACTAGTGATCTAAATTTGCTCAACTACTATAGTGCAAATATAGTCAACTATTATTGCGCTTTCAGCAATCAATAGAAAATTTATCTTCTTAAAATTTTAGGTATAGCTTTTTGGCACATCATCTACTAACCACCAAATACAATTTTCTAATTCCAAAAGTATAACAGACAATTATAAGCAAAATAAAGCATTCAAATGCATGACAATATATAGCTTCAAGTATACCATACATTCAAGTGCCAACAGATATTTGGTTCTTGCTATATAATTAAGTAGACAAATATATCTTGTTATATCAAATATTAAACTTTATTTATTAGAAACCATTATAAGCCATGATAGTAAAGAACAAGTGCATTACAGGTCTGAGTTAAGAAGTACCAACTGAGTTTTTGTTTTTCACCACTCTATCTTTGACACTCTCTCGAGGGCTAAAAAATTATTCCTTAGCAAGAACATGTAATCATGACTGTTAATGAAATCAACACCATTTGAATTTTTTATAGAAATAACGTAAGTCCTACGAGGTAATCCAAATCAGTCATGCCATCCATAGTTCCTTAGCCCTAGCTTATATCAAAGGCCACATAAACATCGCTTCTAAATCCGGAGGTGCCCTGATACTGATATGATGTTGAACAAGAGGCTCAACTTTATTTTTCCTTTCACCGATGGCTTAGATAACCTAATAATTTCTAATTGGTTCCTTAGGCGCTTGTCTTCTGCAGACTTCTAGGTTCTGCAAGGTTCATGGGCATGCACTTTCATTGTGGCACTCGCTGATTTCTCATCCACCGCTCTCTTATAGCAATTTTTTATCACTATACCTTCAATTTTTATAACAATTTAGGTAAATATGTAAATGAACAACATAAACCAATCATATATAACAAGGGGAAACTACATATTTACAGAGCTTAGAAATAAAAAAATCAAATAAATATCCAACAATAAGATCTATTCATGACAGAATCAAAACCTATATTTTTAAAAAATAGTGTCTATAAGACATGATTAAGGTATGAATGTGATAGATTTATTTTCAAATACAAATGAATCTTAGCGAAGTTGAAGCTATATTGTCAGAAACGACAAATGAGAAATCACAACTACAAAAAAAACACGATAAAAATTGATAATTAAAATAAATGTCAATAAAAAATTTATGTATATGTATGTGTGTGTATATATATAATTAATAGTATAAAAATAAACAATATTCACATTATAATTAAATTACAATAAAATTATTTATTAAATTTTAAATTTAATATATAATTATTAAAATAAAATATAATTCATATATATATATATAAAATTAATAGTATAAAAATAAATACTAATTATATTATAATAACTAAATTAAAATTATTTCCAAAATTTTAAATTTATTATGTAACTATTAAAATAAAATATAATTTAAACGTCTAAATAAAAAATAAAATAAAAAATAAATATATGTTAAAAAATACTTTTAAATAAAATTAAATAAATGTTACATAAATATTAAAAAATATTATTACATAAAAATATATCGAAAACTAAACAACCTTGAACATGCTAAATATATAGTTATAAAATATTAAACCTCAAACTTTTCGTTTGGAATGCATGGAAACTTGCTAAAAAGTATGCATATGTTTTAATAGAAAAATTCAGTAGCAATGATAGCACCGTAAATGTTTTTAGCTGGTAGCCTTTGAGAAAATTTGCAGTCATTTTGAATCCTTGCAGATTGAAAGGAAACATTGCGAAATAAGGAAGAAACGTTGTATAGTGATTAGACATGCAACAATAGCCTCTAAAAAGGTCATTTGCATTACGAATGCGGTTTCATCCGTTTTAATGCATAACTTTAAATATTCTTTGCATTTCTGACAACATAACGTTGAAGTCAATAACTTGCTTTTGGATCAAGTCAAAATTGTTCCCATGTCATCTAGAAATAACCATGTAATTATGTCTTAAGTTGGGTTCATGGAAATAGCTCCAGATCTAACTACAACCCATTTGCTTTTGGATCAAATCAAAATACTTTTTATGTGATATAAAAGTGACCATATAATTATGTCTTATGTTGGGTTCATGGAAAGAGCTCCAGATCTAACTACAACCTATTGACATAATGTTCTCATCTACATTAAATTCATTATAGTCCATGTGAAGTTATAACATGGAAAACACGTGACTTAATAATGGAATAGTTAAATAAAAATTTAATTTGGTTAGGCCCCTTTTTTTATTAGTGCTCGTTAAGGTATCATTTTCCTGCATACAGCTGCCTTCAAATCATTGTCCCTACCATAGTTTCTTCATTATAAAATATTTTCTTTTTGACTCATATTGACAAGGATCTCCACGAGGGAACAAGTCTCTCCATCCATACAAAGGCATCATGATAAGTGGAGTTGTGTATATTGTATTTGGGAGTAATGAAAACATTTTTATTTCTAAATTTTCATATATGTGTATAGTTTTTATTTACGTATATAATTATTTTGTATTGATCTGTACATTCATAAATTTGATTAGCGAATTACATTTTTTTATCTCACTGTTATTTCATCTTGAAGTTGTTTGTGCAAAGTTCTGCATTTTGACATTTGTGTACTGCAGTGTTGGTATAATTTAATTTTTGTAGCATTTGTTTAGTCATATATTCCACATACAAATCTTTCTCTTTAAAATTGTGATCTAACACCTAGCTTGTCCAATTTGATTCGACTTCCCATGTCATGTGGCAATAGTGATACTTTTTTAATTAGAAAAACTTTATAACTTGATGTATTTTGTATAAAGGGAGCATGCATAACTAGTAATGATAAGGATCCCAATTATCTACTAGTTAGGTTGTCATTTCTTAATATTTATTGTCTCACAAATACTTTTAGTTTGAATAAATCATGTAAGTTATTAGTTATCAATTACAACAAGTTTATCATAATAATCTAAAACACATGCAAGAACAAATTTTCCATAGATAAAAATAGTTGAAGGCATGATATCAAAACTTTACTTTGGGAGAATATAAAGACATCTTGAATGGCTCACATATTATTAGCATTATATGTTATAATATTTATCAAGCATAAACATACTTTTTACTTTTTGAAGGCTTTTCTTTAGGAAGTTTTGATTATATGCTCTATGAAGACCTAAATAAGCATTGTTTACGAGATAGGGCTACTACAATTTGATTCAGATAACTGGGCAATCTTACTTGATTTATTTCATTTATTTCAAGGAAAAATGTATTTGGAGAGGATTATTTTTTTTTAAAAATTAGTTGATTTTTTCTTTTACTTAAATAAAACATGTAGTAGAAATGGAATAAATCTGTCAGATTAGTGAAATCTGATACTACTGATCAACATCTTTAAAGTGACAATAAACACCACCACCACCAACAACAATAACAATAACAATAACAAGAAAAAAACAACAACTTAGTTTTCCAATTTTATAATTCCATCTACCATCTGTTATTGTCATATATTTCTTTAGATAGAATCAATCAACTATGCTAAATTCATAGCCTCTACCCAATCTTGATTATAGATTTAAGCATGATTAAATATATGTTTACTTCAGTAACAAACATAATCAAAATTAAAAATGCTTACATATAAATGAAGAATGTGATAGTCAAGGTGCTAGTCATTTTATTTAACTAATGATAAATAATACATATAAAATGCAAATCAAAAATTAAACTTCCCAACTTAATCAAATACACTTCTTTTACTAATTTATGCTAAATTAAAAACTTTAAGTTACTTTTAAATTATAAAAGTTTCATGTGTATCATTTATTTTTTTAATGTTAAAAAAGAATTGTAAATTAATTAAAAAAATACAACCATAAACAATTTTGAACGTAAATTTATATTAAAACTTAATTTTTTACCTCATAATAATAAAATTATATAATTTTTTATATAAATAAAAAATATATTTATTCTTTTAATACATAGATAAAATAAAAACTAACACCCATAACACTCTAAGGAAACATTCGTATAAACTTTTGTTTAAGAATTCAAATTATTAGAAATATATAGATGCAGATTGTGAAGATATAAAAAATATATAATTATAAAGTACAAAAATTTAAATATTTTATGAGTATATATATATATGTATGTTAGAAATTTATGGACGCAGATTTTGAAGAAATATGAAAATAAAATTATAAAATATAAAAATTAAAAATGACGCAGAGTGAAGATATATCCATAAATTGCATCCAGCTGTAAACTCTTTAACGTGAAATTCATCACAAATGATGCGATTTTAGTTTGCTCATATAAATATATATTTCGCCGACAATTCATGCATATATAGTCTTACCAATCGATATACTATGTCCACCTTAAAACTATTAATCATGAACACATCAAAAATATCTTACATAATTTGCTTAAGCCCCATGTCATAATTCTGGTTTTCCATCGCCGAAAGCTAAACGAGAAGAGAGAGAGCACCCGCTGTGCCCTTCATAACTGTCCATATATGCTCGATCGTTAGTGGACGCAAACAGGCGGTGCTCTCTTTCTTCTGGTTCATAGAATATACATAATAAGTTCAAATTTAGAAGGAAGGGAGATGGTATTCAAACATTATAAATCTATGGAAACAAGTAAAGGTCAATAATTGTGCCAATATGATTTAATTATACACAATTCAAAATAAAAAATAAAAAATAAAAATATATATAATTTAATGATTAATAGATTAAATATATATGATAAAAGATAAAATAATTAATATTAAATAGATTTTCAAAATAATAATAAATATTTCAAATAATTATAAATATCAATTATAAGTTAGAAAGGCCATAAAATTTAGCATTAGAATTGTGATATAAATATTGGAAAAAATGCGACTTTAACATATTAGTTTAAATTATATTTTAAAAAAAATATATAATAATAAATATATAATTAATAAAATATATTTATAATTTAAAAAATAAAAAATTATATATATATATAATTGTTTAAAATTAATAAGTAATAATAACTATGTATTAATATTATTCAAGTATTTAAATTTATAAAATTGATAATAATAATAAAATATTAAAATGATATCATACATATGATGTAATATTAAATTAAATGTATATCATATAATAAATTATGATAATATGATATATATACCATACTATTTCTCTTTATATATAAAATTATTTTAATTTTAAAATAGGAATTTTTATTATGTTTTTTTATAAGTAAATGATGTTATATAAATTAAAATTAAGAAGTTTTACTCTACTAATGATTGTATTTATAATGATTTAAAAAGGAAATAAAAAATATATTTTAAACATGCATTTAAAATTAAAATGATAAAATATAATTAATTTTTTAAAATATATTATAAATATTAAATTTCAAGGTTAAATAATATATTAACCATAAATAAAAAGTGTTTTGTAAAGATCTGTAAGGTTTTATATTAGATATTTTGAGATATATACAGATAATCATTAGAATTTAATAATATAAGTGTGCATTACAATTAACAAGAGTTATGATTATATTTTAGTATAAGTTTTTTTTTAAAAAATTGGATATATAAATCTTAACCATGGATTTCAAATTAAATGTTTAAAATGTTTAAATTTATTTCGAAATATTTAAAAAATAATAAAATAAGAACTCTATTTTTGTATCAAGAAATTTTAGAGGAGATAGAACTTTAATATAATAACATAAATATGTATTATAATTAACAACAATCTTGATACTGTTTTAATACTTATTGTTAAAAAAAGTTTTTAAATGTATAAATCTCAAACATAAATTTCAAATTAAATGTTTGGATTTTAAATTTATTTTAAAATATTAAAAAAATAAGAGATGGGAAAAAAAAAAATAACACTGAAAAAATAGGAACTCTATTTTTAGACGAATAAATTTTAAGGGAGCTGAAACTTTCCTTCACTTGCTTTAAGAAGGTTGTTGGCGAGTGGGAAAAATAGATATGGCTAATATTTTGACTAATACATTATTTCGAGTAATACAATTTTTTTTTTCATGCTAATTTTATAGAAACAGTCGGTGGTTTTTCTCAGGTAAGATTTCAAAACCACTCGAGATCAAGTCTCCACTTTAAACCTCCTTAATTCTCTATGTTTTAAGAAATAATGTTGGTTCCCCGCTCCCGGGGTCCACTAGGTATCCTAGTCTTTAACAATTCATCTTTCCACGTGGTTGGAGGTTGCAGCTAGGTCAAAGATGTTGTTCTCCTGAACCAGGGTAGATTACTAAGGCATCTAAGCCAGGCTCATACTCTAAATAATTATACTTAGTGTTGCTCCCCGAAGATTGAAAAGAGGATATGGAAGAAAACAGCTAGCTATCCCTCAAATGACCATACTTAATGGACACACAATGTGTAGTGCGGCTCTGAGCTAATATTAGGTGCCAAAACTAGTCGTGAAAGTCAAATCATTTCCAAATTTATTGATACCATGGTTTCAGTTGTCCCGCAATGATGGTTATATAGGGTTATCATAAAAAATTGAGTCTGGAAAGTCAGATAGGTTTATGTTTCATCAAATACACGATATAATGGGAAGAAACACCTACAGAATAATTAGAAGAGAAGAATAGTCTTGGCACTTATTGTTTGTACGTGTAACTTGATGCAATTTTCGTATTAAGATTTCAGAAGTAATAAAATTTGTTTCCCACAAATAATGATTATTTTTTCCTATAAAAACAACACAAGGCAACAAATTTACTCAAATATATTTCTCACAGGCAATACCATGTGACCAGAGCCTTTTCCTACAGGATTGACCTTCTCCTTGTCTAACGTCTGTCCTCCATAAAAAACGAAAACAGAATGAGGCAGTAACAAACAAGGTAAAGCCACAACTTACGGAAGCTCTTGAATACACAACGCAATAGTGGGCAAGATTGGGTAGATCAAATCTTGTTAATATCATTTTATTTTTCATAATAATATTCAAAATACCAACTACTTTATCATCGTTTGCTTTTTTAGTTTGGCAGACTATAGTCGGTATTCAATTTTGATGATACATCTGATGTTTGTGGATAGGGCGGAGTAGTTTTTAAAATTTTAATATGAAAATAAACTTACTTTTTCTTAGAAATTTGTTATGTCACATTTTTTCAAATTAATTATTTATTCATTTTTTATAATATTATAATTTAAATTTTATATTTATATTTAGTAATATAAAAAAATAACTTATTTTATTAACGTTACAAATTCCAATATAAATTTAATTGATAGAGAGGATTATAATAATACTTAATGCAGCAGGTACTAACAATAAATTCAACCAAATAAATCATAGTTATTACAGCAACATGTAAGGAGCTTTAATAGCAATTCAGACAACGTACAAAATGTTTTATGAAAATTATAAGGAGTGATACAAATGTTACATATTATTTGAAGACTTCCCTTGACTGAAACCAATTGTCAATAGCCTCATTCATGCATTCCCAGCAATACTTTACTGTAAAAGAGATTTCTTATTCTCACCTTCTCTTCGAAAATGAGAGATAGAATAAAAAATATTTTTGGTTCTATTATATTTGAAAGCACCATCTATTTATCAAGCTTATTGACAACAAACAATCTCCAAAACAATAAACTGCATAATTTATAATTTCATTGTCATTAAAATTTTTATTATTTTTTATTTTGTTGATTTTCACCTTAGAATGATATCTAACATGAATAGATTTAAAATGACCTTTTTTCTATAAAATGTTTATACTTATTTAATTTATTTGTATGAATAATAAAATTAATTACTTATAATTTTTTTAATGTAAATAAATAAAATATTTATTTAGTATACAATATTAATTTCAAATTAAGTACACCTAATAATATAATGAAGAAAAATTATAAACACCACCATAAAATACATGCAACCTTACCAGTAGGGACCCCTAGAGGGTCTAGAAACATTATTAATGCTTTTGAAAGACCCATCAGTCCCATCAATGCAACCTTTATATATTCTGAGATGATTTTTAGAAAAGAGAGAGAAGAAGACGTGGAGACATGTTGGAAATCCATAAACATGATAATAATAATCAATTTAGATCATTATTTGAGAAGTATATAAACATTTTAAAATAATATAATTTTATAATTAATAAATTTTTAGGATAAATTTTTAATTCACATTTTCTTTACTTTAATGTATGTTCATAATAATGAAAACATAAAATTAAATAAATGACTAATATATAATTTTGAAAAAATGTATTTATAAAATAGAAGCCAATATACCTGAAAAATTACAAAAACATTATTATTTTTTTTTATGCACAAGTGTTTGAGTAATAAATATTAATAATATAGTGAATTTTTAAAACTGACAACAAGATGCCTCATTTTAATAGCAAAAACATAAAATTATATCAAAATTTTTTTGATCTCTAGAATTTAATAAAATTTTAAACAAAATTATGAATACAATATTTGATAATATTATAAATAAGATAAAAATAAATTTTAAATACTATTTGAAATACAAATCTTGATTACAATCCTAAATATGATGTAATATCAATCAGAATTGGAGTTCAACATTCTTATCATATATAAATTTTCACAACTGAATTATAAAACATGAATACTATGAAATTTTTATTAAATATCCTATTTAATATTGTAATTTGCTTGCCCCAATATAACATGCTTTTGAGTGTGATTTGTAGGACATAACTTTATCCGTTTGATATGCAGGTTGAACTTGTAAAACTCATATGCCAAAGAAAGTATTTGAATTAAGATATAAATTTACATTATTTGTGTGCCAAAGTTATTCACAATTTGGCAGAATGTAGATTGAAAAAGGTTGCCTGTCTCTTTTTTACATCCTTCCAGTAGGTTTCTTCAAGCTCAGTTGTGATGAAATTCACATGATAATTTGATTTATTACATAGTTGAATATACCACCAAAGATTATATGGGATCTTCAATTTAGGTCACGTCAATCAAATTAAGTGATGGCACTAGAGGCAAAATATTATACCATGGTCTCCATAATCCATCTTCTTGTTCAATGTAAAATTAATGACTTGATAATTAAAGTAGTCTCCTTTGTAATTATTGACATGATTTGGAATGCGATTTCTGATAATTAAAATTTAGAATACATTATTCACATAATTTAAAGAGTTTCAAGAAATTTTGAATCCTCACGCATCATACATTGTTTTAGAAAAGCAAATAAAGTGGTAGAGTTTCTTGGAGATGGAGGAGTTGATCAACAAGAACATAAGCCCTCGAATGGTGGTTTCCCAAAATGCGAAGGTGTAGATTAATTTATATATATTATTAATTCTTTATAATTCTGTAAAATCAACTATGGATTTTAGATTTTTCGGGATCTCCTTTGGATGGAGGGAGATGTGATGATCGCCATGATGAATCAAGGTGTTTTTAAAATATTAGTTCGCTTTCAACTGCATTTATTGTGATTGGCATCTCAAATGGCAGGGATGGCTTGAGATTTAAATTGACGACTTGCTAACATTTTATCCAATTTTTTAGTGTTGAGCGGTGAAGACAAGGGATATTTTTGGTCTTGTTTCTTTTTCCCTATCGCTTCCTCCCTTGCCAACATGTGCCCTTCTAGATAGTTTACGTGGCTATATTTGTATGGGCTTTATAGGAAGATGGCATTTAGATCAAGTATCACAAGGAGAGGCTGACAATTACCTTTAATGTCTAATCTCGTGAAGTTCTTCAAGCCATCAAGGTTGTTCTGGGTATCGATTACATGGAGCGGTGCGATCAGTAGCTAATTATGTGGTTACCTCTATTTTACTATAAATCTAATGGTTTTGCTCCCTTGATAGATAGGATATCTCTATTTTACTATAAATATAATGGCTTTTCTCCCTAGAAAAGGTAGACGCCATCCTAATTCTGAAAAAATCGTTAAAAAGGACCAACGTGCATGTCCGGTCAAGCCATTCAAGTCTTTTGACACTGAAATCTATGGCGACCTCGCAATTGCGCATTGGGAAGTAAGGGAACTATTGTCTATGGTTCCTTTCAAAGAACTTGAATCGCACTTTATCAAGCTGGTAGATATTGTGCTTCACGTGCTAGGGCTTTCAGTGCAATGAACAGTTTCGATGGTGCAGTGGAAGCTATTGTCCATGTTAATTCAGCTTACCTAGTGAAACAAATTCTTTTGTCTCGTTACTTGGATAATAGGGCGTCTCAGTTGGCGACCAGGGATGCTAACAAACAAAGCTAGACTTGTTGATGGAGCCTCTAAGTACAGGCCGGAGCCTGCAGGTGGAGGTGTCTCCTCTTCTAGCATTGGAACATATTTGCAGCCCTTGCGGATGTATTGATTTTGGGTATAAATATGACTGAAGCCATCTGATAGGCATTTTTTTAACACATGTAGTTGTGAATTTTGTCTCAGTTCGTTGTTTTTTAGTTTTTTAGTATTTTAGTTTTTTTTTTTTTTTCATGTTTTTTTCGAAAATATCCCTTTGTAGGTTCTAGGAATTAGGTTTCTACTGATGTTTCCTCTTCGAGGTTTTTGGTTGGTTATATTTCGTACTAGTTGTAATGGTAGCTGCAACTAGGGGGTTCTATTATTTTTAATTGATCTTGAATGTTTGTGTTGATTTTGTGCAAACCTTAACACTTTTTAAGTATATATATGAATGATATAGGATTACCTTTTTTTAATATATTAAAATGAAATTTTTGTAGCTATATATGTTATAACAATTAATTCCACGTATGGGCCTATGATGTATGCATTGTAAGATCAAGAAAACAATGTATCATATGGGTTGAAGCTCTATGTGGACCAAGCCTAATATCCCTCATATGGGTTTAAGATATAATAAATATAGCATAAACATTCTAAGATATTGTAGTGCATAATGTTAATATAGGTTTGACCCTCTTTATTACTATCAAAATGGTACATGGCACGAGTGTTGGAAGAGCAAGAAACTAAATAAAATCATGTGTGTATGTGTGTGGGGAAATGTAGTGATAACACAATATATTAGACCCAATTTCTGATTTTCCCTCATTGTCATAAATCATTCATGGGTACAATTAATATAAGCAATTCTTATCTTTTTGAACTCAGATTATGATTGTAATGATTACCTGTTATTTTTATCTAATATAGAAAGCCCTTTAAAAGTAGTAATCATAAGCATCAAATAATTATTTAATAATACTAATAATGAAATTAATATTGAAATATCTTCAACATTCCTTAATGTTTAAATTTGTTCAAAGTTTGATTTAAGTGGTTTCCATATGTCATTTATTTCACACACACTCAATGTTTTCATTTTTGCCATCCCTACCCTCATATGGAGGTGCACACTATCACTATCCTAATAAGTAGGGTGCATCCTTTGGATGGAATTTGAATGAATATTAACTTTGAAAATTCCCATGAAGAATAAATATATATTGTGCAAGGTAGATTTTATGAGATATATTGTTAAAAAATAACTCGATATCCTCATATAAATCCACACGTACATTATACAATCTTATTTGGAACAAGCAGTGAATAGAAAAATCTCAATGATGTTATCACATCTGAAAAAATATATAATTATCCTTTTAATGATATTACTACACCTTTAAAAGGTTTTATTTGCAACATATGTGTTTAGAATACTACTATTGCTACTATTCTTAGGTCTAAACATTTGGTTACACATGTGCTTCCCATCAATAGACATTCAAATTTAATCATTAAGTTCTTGGAAATGTTTAATATTTATATAATGTACCTTGGCCTATTCTTCATTTGGTTAACTTTAAATTTATATGAGATCCTGATCCAAAACTCAGAAGCTTTGTTTGAAAGATAATTCAACAAACAAGAGAAACACAATAACAATAATGCTATCTTTGAGAAGAGATGTTTTATTAATCAAATTTGTCTATCCAAACATATAGCTATCTCTGAGAAGAGATGTCTGATTTATATTTCAGGTTACATCCTCATTTATACACATTTTGAAGGTAGGAGGAGGATGTGGAAGGTCACCAATCTCAATGGAGATTAAGTGGTTCAACTTCCATGATTCACAACAATACATAATTCCAAGAATTATTATTTTTAGAAACTTACTATTTTTAGACTACACTACTAAAATTGAAATTTGAGGTTCTTTTATTTTGTTTTTGGGGGACAAAAGCCATCGAGAAAGGATCATGCCATCTCACAGTATTCCCCTCATTGTTATATTTCCAATGGTTCAAATGGATAGTAAAACAGAGCTATGGTGCAAAACTTATGGCTCTTGGATGATTTGCCACCAATTGGGGTAGAACCATCACCCAAATTGTCACCTAAAATATTGCTTAGATCAGATCCTTCACTATTATACAAACTGTCTTAAAATTAATTTGAACATCATTTAAACATTCTTATTTTACTTTTATATCCTTGTTAGCCCAATTCTAGCAGTCTTTGACCTTTGCGGGTAGGACCACACTAGGTTGGATAAGGGTGCGTTGTGTCCTTGTCCACTACTATGCTCTTGTCCTCTACTCTCTAATTATATCTGTTTGAATTTTGGGTGTTTCATATTGACAATCCTCTAATTTTATAAATATCAGTTAACTTAAATATTTTAAATATTATTCTATATAAGCACTTAAAGATCATTCAAAATACATCTAGCAATCACTTGGAATTTATACTACATATTAAGTAAAAATGCAATATATTTCAAATTAGAGCATATAATTATTCTAAAATTCATAGGCCAACTTTGATGTTATTTTATTACATGTCAAGGGCACTCATTATGAGACATTCAATTTAAACTATCTAGCTGCATTCATTTAGAAAATATGAAGATTCAAAAACTCAATTTAGGATCAATAACTACAAGGACCTAAGTCCCTTTTAGGCTATGTAGGAAATACTAAAATCATGCAGGGATTTCTTAGTATAGTAAGTGTATACGCCAATCCTAATTAACTCATTTTGTATTTGATCCTTATTTAGATTAGTATAATGGGTCTAGCGTTTTGATTTTTATGTCTTTTGTGTAGTAAATAAAGTAACACAATTAATAAATTAGTGATCAAAGATAGTCATAGGTACATGAATCAAAAATACATTTACATAGTCAACCAGAATGTAGTCACAATCAATAAACAAGGTCATAGTGGGACCATATACTCATAGTGAATCGATGTCCCAACATAGTTTAAAAAAATTGTTTTAGTTGTACTATAATTCAGGTGTCATTTCAGTTAGTTTTCATCAAGAATTAGCCTACATAGTCAACATAAATTTGTTTTTTTCTATGTTTGCATATATGTTTGTCATTTTACTATTTATAGCTCATTAACAATTCCATAAATCATTGTATTGTATATTTAGGCTATGTACATTATGTAACCTTAAGCAGTTTCAATAGTTTAAGTGTTTTATTAAATTACGTTGATAAATCAAACTAAAACACATTTAAACATTATGGTTAACCCATATTTTTTATTTTGAAAACTAATTTATATTATATAGATTGTTGTCTTCGACTTTTTTAAAATTTATGTAAATTCAAAATAGTTAAATAAAATAACCTTAAATATTTGATATACATATAAAACCATGATTCAATCATCTTTGATCTTGGATCTTAATCTTACACTAAAAAAGTGTATTTTCACTTTACATAACATTTGACACTAAAATTATATATATTGTTATGGTAGATTTAATTTTTTTCCATCTATACACAAAAATATTTAGATTTTATTTTTCTCTTTATCTTTTACTTTCTTGTTGGTAACTTATACAAATTATGTGCTAAAAGTTTTAAAACTACTAAGTGACTATTGTTACAAGATAAGTGGTGATATGTTATATAGAAAACACGATGTGAGGGGTGATGCCCTAATATCAAATTCATTCTATAATGCTCGATATGAATTATAGTTTCCCCAAACCTCACTTTATATCAAAAATGCCTAGGTTCCTTTTTTTATACAATAGGATGCCTATTTTATTTTTTTAATTTATGCTTCACCTAAGAAGATAATATCTTTTAGTGATGTTACTCTCATTAGACACTTGTAGATGAGACTATGGGCTAAAATCATAGTTTTGTCTTTGAAGTTAGTGCTATGAGATATTGGGGTGAGACTAATCTAAAAATGAGATAGTATATTAGAGATCCCAAAAAATCATTCAAACCTTTGCCTAGTAAACCCTTTATACATTATTTTCTTCTTGTATTGTATTTATAATGGGATCAATAAGTGATTTTTTTATTAATAGCCTCGATATAATTATACAATTTCTTGGAAAATATTTTCAAGTATGCTTTTCATTACATACATATATGGTTAAAATTCAAGGGTGCTAAAATATTTACCTTAGAATAATCACAAATACATTGTGCTTCATATTAATATAATACAAAATATGAATTTATCCCCATAACGAATAATGCCTACCAAGATTTGATTTTAATGACTATTGTAAAGAATGCCAATATAAAAACATATCTTATATGAGGAATTATGTAATACAATTTTACCTAAAAATATTAAACCTCCTTATATTGATACTTACTAATTCTCCCTGAAAGAAGAATGTATTTATTTTAAAAAGTAAGATGTTCTCCCATAACATATTATTGACCAATATTTATTTAAACCTATCTTTTTGTATAAGGATCTTAAGGGTTTAGGGTTAATAATATAGAAATGAATAATACCAAGGGCGATAAATATATCTATAAGAAGCCATCTAATTGTGAAAATTTGATAAAAAAAAACATATTCTAAATTTATTATACTGAGATATGCCAAAATTGGAAAGTAAAACTATACAAGATATTATAATGATAATGAAATTAAGATAATCAACTATTTTTGATGATAATAAATATTTAGATTTGGATTATGTACGAAGACTATTGGAAAAGTATTTTGGATAAATCATCAAAGGTCATAAATTTTACTTTTTTAGTCTTTGAAACTTACTTCAAACTCATATAGTTGTGTCGATGTTTTAGTCTAAACTAGACATAGGGTGCCCTATAGAATAATTATTGGATCTGGACATGATAATCTGTAATATTCTAGGTTCTATGTCATTCTCACTCTAGTGTTCTCATATTTTGATCATGGGATATCACTTAATTGTAAAATAAAAGAAACCCTAGTTCTTCATCATCATAGTGGTTGAGGGAAAAATAGGTTATTGAGCTCACAGTGTAGAGCTAACCTAAAAGATGACCTTTCCAAAAAATGTATGTGTTCTTTTCTTCATCATGAACCACTTTTCTGTCAAATTGTCATGGTCTCCCCAATAACATATGACATGCATCCATTAGAATAATATCACACCATATTTCATCATTATAATTTTTTTCCTATAGAAAACTTGATTAAGCAACTTTTATCTACTATAATCTCATTCCATTTTTTAAAACATAAAATGTGATAAGGGTTAGGA
The DNA here is from genome assembly GCA_037957365.1 of Torreya grandis. Taxonomy (NCBI): domain Eukaryota; kingdom Viridiplantae; phylum Streptophyta; class Pinopsida; order Cupressales; family Taxaceae; genus Torreya; species Torreya grandis. Next base: position 440,679 of record JARHVA010003936.1, on the reverse strand, counting down.
TGTTTTTTACATTGCATATTTAGTTTTTCTATCATTTTTTAGAAACCATATTTTCACAACTACCACTATTTATAATTATGTTGCATACCTTTGCACCTGAAGTACATCTTGTTCAAAAAATATATGATCATAGCCATGCATCACCACATTATTTATTATGCACTTATAAATTCCTTGGAGCAATCATGGTTCTTCTCATCATGAGATTCTCTCCAACATCTACTAGTACAACTTTAGTATTCTGCTCTTCTATTTTAGCGTTAACTAGATTTACTCTTGGATGATCTTCTTACCTCTTTTCTTGATCTTGATGTTTTGGACAAATAAATGATTTGTACCCTTATTATTTACATTTATAATAGACATAAGATCTGCATTGATTCGTAAACCATCCTCTAGCACCATGATAACCTAATCCTATTTAAAATCCTCTTCTTCCTTGTTATTTTTGAAATCCTTACTTATTATTATCTTGCCTTTTTGCATCACATGATGATTTACATTTATTGGAATTAAAGCCACCTTTTGTGTTATTAAACCCACCTCATCCCTTTATTGGAGGGGATCCACCTCTTCTTGGACTAGTAGATGTCCTTGTGAACTTTTGTCTATTTTATTTATCTTCTGATTTTAAAGCTAATTGATAAGCCCCCTCCATGTTAAGTATTTTATGCATGCTTTATTCATCTTGAATAGAAAATTTTAAATTATTTACATACCTTGCAGTCATTTTATCTTTTGTTTCATCATGCTCCACTTGTATGAAGAGTTTGTCCAACTCATCTGTATACTCTTGTATCCTATGATCTTTTAACCTTAAATTTTGAAATCTTCTGTATATGGATTGTGCATAATCCATAGGAAGAAATTTATCCCTCAACTTTTTCTTCATCTTTTTCCATATATTAATCTTCTTTTGACCTTTTCTTTGTCTCTCTTTTTGTAGTTGATCCTACCAAATCATTGCATGTCATTTCAAATTCATGCATGCAAACATTACCTTCTTATCTTCTCTCATAGTCTTCCACTCAAAGAACTTATCCATGCTATTCATTCAATGTATCAACTCTTCTAGTTTTAAACTACCTCCATAATCTAAAACATAAACCATCATCCCTTCATTTCTACATTTTAAAGCCTGAACCAGCCTCTCTTCTATCGATGGTGGTTGCTCTTGTTGTTCATCTTCTTGCTAAATTTTTTCATCACGATCTGTGTCTTCTTCATCACCACCTTATCTTCTTTATTGGTGATAACCTTTATTAATTTTTGAACTTACATATGTATCTCTTATATAGTATGGTTTATATATGTAACACCTCTTTGTTCTCTCAACATTCTTTCCTCCTCTAAAATTTGCACTTTCTTTGAAACTAGATTATGAACCCAAAAACTATCAAGAATAAGAAAATTATAAATAGTCTAAGATCTTAGAACAATAGTTAGAATTGATTTGTATTGATTGATTTGAAATAATTACAAACCTTAACCATGCTTAAATAAGTTTCAACTCAAAATTTAGAGTTTACATGCAAAAATTTGAAAAATCTAAACTATAAAAACAAATGTTTGTTTTTAACAGCTACTATTTATAGTAAGTTTTGTATGCATGCATGCACAGATCTAAAAATTTCTTGAAATACATTAAATACTAAAATTAGCTTATGGGATGAAATTAAACTAAAGTTGACTTTTGGTTCTAAAAATAAAGAATTCTTTGAAAAATTATAAAACATTAATTTTGGACCATCAGATGATCACGTCTGATCTCCAAAAAATATCAAAGTCAAATCTAAGTAGATAAATTCACTTGGAGTAAATTCAAACTTTTCAATATGGTTGTTCTAGTGTGTGGAAGACCTCAAATGGAGTTACAAGTCAAAATTTGTCCTCCAAAAATTTTGCCTATTTTTTTTGCATCACAACTAAAAACACTGAGAAGCATCTATTAGGACAATCATGGATTGAAAAACCACAATTTTACCTTGAGTAAAAAAATATAGTAGAGGAAAATTTTAGAATATGTATTTTTCCCCTATGGGACATTTCTATTCTTGTCCCATTTAATTGTTTGTTTCAAATTTGGACCCTCTCTTATAGTATCACCTATTTTTAAAAAATAGTTAATGTGAGGATTTTTCCTTTTGAATTCCAATAAAGGCACATTCAATTCATCCATTATACGACTTTAAAATTTTAAGATATAGGCACAGTTGCACTATTGTTGATTGACCAAAGCTTTCATGTTCTTCACAATTATGATTCTAGTCATTTCCATCATTACTTAACCAATTCCAAGCCTATTTTATTCAACCCAATCCAAAGCAATGCATGATATGGGATTCAATCCTTATTTATATGCAATCATATAGTCCAAGAAACAAAATCATATAAACAAATGTAAGTGAGAGAATTATGTGGGATTTAAATACTTGTTAAGATTATTCAATACATATGCAATGTTCAGTGATCACAAGGGTGATTAGAGTCAGCTCAACCCATTACAGTTCCCCTATTTTGCCATTTGTAGCTTCTCAATCATTGTATTTTCCATTAGTGTTTTAACTTTGAAAAATATTTGTGATGGTGCTCTTGACACATCCATAGGCCAAATCTCTACATTTAGACCAAATTTAATTTGTTTCAAATAATTATGAACTTGGTTCCTATTTTTTCACAAAGACAAGGCTGATCAACAAAAGAAGTTATAGTGGTAGTCGATCATATTCATATTTTGACCATTTTGTCAATCTCAAGATTCAGTCTTTTTTTGGTGAAATTTCAATGTTAGTTCCTATTTGTTAGTTTTTGATATATGTCAACTTCACAAAGTAAGATTTCATAAAAACCCCAACTAATTTTGTCATTTCATTCATAGTTAATATTATTTCATTTAATTGAAGCTCGTTGAAAATAGTATTTTGCTTCAATTCTACTGGTCAAAATTTTATTTATAACATTATTTTATATTCCATTAAATATATTTAAATTATGGTAAATCATCACATTTATTTTAATTTCAATAAATCAAATATTTCATATTTGGCTTCCAATGTTTCTTCTCCTTCTAACTGACCCGAATAAAATCATAAAAGATAAAAAAATAATTCAACTACAAGAATAATAAAAATAAAGATTAGGAAGTCTATCATCAAATACAAATAACTATAAGGGAAATATTTTAACTTAAAAATTAATAAAATCTACTAATCATCGAATAAAGTTAAATCTTAAAAAAATAATAATAAAATTAAATAAAATTAAAAATTAAAAAATAAAATGTAATGTAAACATCCAAAATAATTGAAACTATATTAATAGAAATAATATTCCTGAATGTTAAATAAATCCACACTCTTCAAAAATAATAATAATGCACCATACAAATAATAGAAAGGATTACCTCATGAATGATTTGAAATAGTTGCCCGCTACATTGTTTGCATTGCGAAACTATGTTCCCAACTACTTATTTCCTATTTTAATCGATTTAATAAGTCACCCAAGCCGAGTGGTTGTGAGCTATTTTTAAGGAAAATAGTTCTCATTAAATGTTCGGTCTTTCCTTTCATAAAAATTATGCCATCACTTTTAAGGTAGTATCTAGCATAACTTTACCATTTTAGTTCTTACTAATGTGTCACCATAAAATTTGGCTTGTTGTTCAGTCAAGTTTGTTCAATATTAAAATCAATGTTGTGTTCAATATAAAAATCAAAGTTATCTCCATTAACTCTATACCACTATAGGATTTGTTTGCAGTTAATCTATCTCTTTTTTCATGATAATGATCAATGTTGACAACTTTTTTTTTAAATAAACTTTTTAAAAATTTCATAAATTTGAATAAATTTTTAAATTATTTATACCCATTATTATAATCATGAAGTATTCCCTTTAATTAAAGTATCATATTTTTAAGGTGATCTTAACTGATCGTGAAATGTCATATTTTATTAAAGACAATGCGATGTTAAATCTGTTGCCACCAATCTATTTGATTCACTTAAATATCGCCCTTATAAAAATTATTCAAATGCTTAGAAACTCATATCATTATTGGTATGATGTTTTTAAACTTTTTTACCATTATTGTCATCTAAACATAAACCAAATATATTACATTACCTTTGTGTTATGACGAGTGCAAAACCACAATCTAAAAAATAAACTGAAGTAAAAAATAAACCCACTTTTCATAATGGAAATAATGATCTAAAAGATAAATTAAAAGGTTATAAGATTATTTTATGTCAATCAGATATCGAATATCACATAAAATAATAAGACATACACACATGATCTCATATCGTGTGTGCGTGCATGTGTATATATTTACATATGCATTTTATTATATAATTTTTTTCATTTAATTTTCATAACCAAATCATATATATATATATATATATATATATATATATATATATATATATATATATATATATATAATTTAGTGATGAAAATTAAATGAAAAACTTTATAAAATAAGAAGATCCCTTCTTCAAATTATTAATTTTTTATTAATATGTGTGTGTGTTTTAATAAAAAAAAAAAAAAAATTTGAAGGAGGAATCATCTTATTTTATAATATTTTTCATTTAATTTTCATCACCAAATTATATATATATATATATATGACAGAAAATTCATATGGTCTATAAACTGCGGTTCTCAATGTAGATCACCATTATTTGTCTATTTTTCAAATTAATTAATTATTTTAATTACAATTTTTTATATGATCTTTATTATTGTTAAAAATAATAGTGTATTTTTATTATAATTTAATGTAAATAATTTAACTATTGGTGAACTTATATTGTGTTATATTCAATAATAAAATATCACACACACACACACACACACACACACACACAAACAATTTTTTTAACAATATCTTATAATGCATCTACTTAGAGTTAATAGATCTATGTCACTTGTGTTTGAAATGATGCTATTAATTTTTAACATTTTTGAAAACCGAGTATGTTTATTTCAAAAAGTCCAATAGAGCATTTATACAACAAAATCCATCTCTTTATTTTATTTTTCGAATATATATATATAAACAAAAATATTAAAATAATTCACAAAGAAATATAGGTAGTATAAGAGCATGAATATATATATATATATATATATATATATAACAAAAATATAGAAATAATTGAGAAAGAAATATAGGCGGTATAAGAGCATGTCATGTAGCCACACTAGGCAAAGTCTAAGACAAAAAATAGAAGCATCACAAACAACTAGGCAAAGCCAACGAAGAAGTCATAATGTTATACTAAAAGATAACTTTAAGCATCAAGAGCAATGTCAGAAGGTGGAGGATCCATATCATCAGGACCCCAACCTGAGCTTGGCAAGTCATTATCATCTAGAATAGGGTCCCGACTAGTAGCTTGAGTAGTGTCCCTATCATCTTATTCTTCCTATGTTCGAGTGGGTGAAATGGCTAGAGAGATATTAGGAAACATGTCCAACAAATCGAATTGGCCTCTAGGTGGAACCCATCAAGCATCTGAGCATAAAAGAGGAGGAGGAGCATCCCAAACATCCTACCTAGTAGCAGAATGGGGTAGAGGTAGCCACCCTTGTTGCTATCTAGGATGGGTCATGCACTTTTACATGGTACTACTATAAGATTAGAATTGATAATGGCTGCAATAACACCCACTATGAGGAGGTAAAGCAATTTTATCCTAAAATATATGATCCTTGGGTGGAGATGGTAGGTCTCAAGAAATTGCACAAGGATCATCTCCCCAATGAGAGAGGACATCCTAAAGGTGCCCAAGCTCTATAAAATCTTTGTAAGCTTGAACATGAATCTACAAAAGATCTTTGGATATGATAGAGGAGTTGCACAAAGTAGAAACATTACAATCTAAAGAAGCATTATATAACACATAAGTGTTTCTTTCTTTCCAAAGCTAGAAGAGAATCTCCACTCTGAAAGTATGCTAGACTTAGAAATATTTGAAGGGCATCATGGGTTTATCTCCAAGGAGGATGTGTTGTCAAACAAAATATTTGGGTTTGAAAGGCTTGAAAATATTGTAAATCCACTTTCTAACCCTTTGATCTTTGATAAAATACTAGAAAAGATGAGGAAGCATCTAAAGGTGGCCAAATAAATGGTAAGTAGGAAGGGGAACTCCTAGTTGAATGAGCCTTCTACCAATAGGTAAGCCTTGGTGTGATATACACCAAATAAAATGGGGAATCTTGGGCTCCATGCAAGCCCCCTAGACAATGCTAAAGGGTAAGCTTCACATACTAACAAAAGAATGCAGTCTACTATAGTGAGTGGGTGTTTATAGATAAAAAATTGTGGGACCCTAACCCATTCTAAACAAGTCATGATTTAATCTTTTCCCATGCCTTCAAGATGATTTTAACCACAAAGGTCCTTGTGATTTGAATGGAAGACTTAATGATTAGCAAATTAGGGATGTCAAGCCCTTTCTAGGCTTCATTGGCCCTAGGCAATCCCAAGGAGATGCAGTGTTTGAATAACACTTTCCAAGCTTATTTTCCCTCAATGGCTTAGACAATCTATTTGGAACATAAGGAAGTTCCCTGTTGACCTATGTCATTGAGCCCCATCACTCCGACATATCACATGAGGTAGCAATATTCCCATGCCACCATATGGAATCCTAAACCATTCCATAAAAGCCATGGTTTAATATTTTCCCATGCCTTAAAAATTATTTTATCCATAAAGAACCCTATGATTTCAATGCAATACTAAATGATTATCAAATTAAGGAAGTTGAGTCCTTTCTAGGCTTCCTTTCCCCTAAGCAAGCTTGAGGAGATGTAGTGTCTAAATAACACCTTCCATGATTGTTTGCTCTCAATGGCCCACACAATCCATTTGTCACATAAGGCAGTTCCCTATTAAGCTATGTTATTGAGCTCCATCCCTCTAGCATCCCATGTGAGGTAGCAATATTCCCAGGCCACCGTGTGGGATCCTTTACCTTGATGATAATTGGACCAAAAGAAGTCTAAGCAATTTATCCAACTTATGGTAAGATTTCTTAGAAGCCAGTCAACATGAAGAGTAGTCAACATGGGTGGTCGCAAGTATTTTCGAGCAAATTTGAAATTTTCCTACTAAGAAAAGAGACATGGTCACTTGGTATTTTAGCTTCTTAGTATGTATATTTACAACATATTACCACAAGAATGGTGGTAAGGCATAAAAATCAAAGGGGATGGCAATAAATTTTAATATTTCATCATGTTGGATTCAATTCCAACTGAATTTGGTAGCCCACACTGGAAGAGGGAGGTTGGAATCCCTGAAGGGAGGGAGGTAGGATTATATACTAGAGATAGGGGTGAGATAGAAGGTGTTGAGACATTGCAAGTAGTTGTCCACATTAGACTCATCCTCAATGAGAGTAAGGAAAGATTCATATACAAAGTGACCATTAATCCATTTCATATCTTCTTATAGGTTCACAACATCTTGAGGGAGATAGATTCCCTTGACGAGGCCCCTATCTTGGGTATTGCTAAAGACCTATACAAACCCCTCAATTGTAAGCACATACAAGGTGGGAGCTAGAGATCACCCTTAACAAATAGATCACAACAAACCAAACTAATCTGAGGTGACTCCATTAATGCATAGGATGGTTGAGGCATATGTAAAAATCATTTGGATAGTTTGGATGAAGTTGGGCTTGAAACCCAGGGCTCAAAGCATGACCAATATGAATGGGCATTGGATGCAGTCATAAAATTTTACAAAGTCAATTTTAATTAGCCTATCTTGTTAATGGCAGAAACATAAAATTATATCAAAAAAATTTTGAACTCTAAAATTTAATAAAATTTTAAACAAAATTATGAATACAATATTTAATAATATTATAAATAAGACAAAAATAAATTTTAAATATGATTTGAAATACAAATCTTGATTACAATCAAAAATATGATGTAATATCAATCAGAATTGGAGTTCAACATTCTTATCATATATAAATTTTAAAAACTAAATTATAAAACACGAATACTATGAAATTTTTGTTAATTATCCTATTTAATATTGTAATTTGCTTGCCCCAATATAACATGCTTTTGACTGTGATTTCTAGGACATAACTTTATCCTTTTGATATGTAGGTTGAATTTGTAAAACTCATATGCCAAAGAAAGTATTTGAATTAAGATATAAATTTACATTATTTGTGTGCTAAAGTTATTCACAATTTGGTAGAATGTAGATTGAAAAAGGTTGCTGGTGTCTTTTTTACATCCCCCTAGCAGGGTTCTTCAAGCTCAGTTGTGATGAAATTTGCATGGTAATTTGATTTATTACATAGCTAGATATAGCATCAAAGATTATGTGGGATCTTTAATTTGCGTCGCGTCAATCAAATTACATGATGGTACTAGAGGCAAAATATTATGCCATGGTCTCCATAATCCATCTTCTTGTTCAATGTAAAATTGACGACCTAATAATTAAAGTAGTCTCCTTTGTAATTATTGACATGTTTTGGAATGTGATTTCTGATAATTAAAATTTAGAATACATTATTCACAAAATTTAAGGAATTTCAAGAGATTTTCAATCCTCACGCATCATACATTGTTTTAGAGAAGCAAATAAAGTGGTAGAGTTTCTAGGAGATGGAGGAGTTGATCAACAAGAACATATAAACATGTACACTATCCTTGTTGGTTGGCCTAGAACAGGAGTCCTAAGCTAAAGATCGTTCAGTTAAACCCAAAACATAAGCCCTCGAATGGTGGCTTCCCAAAATGCAAAGGTGTAGATTTATATATATATATATATATATATATATATATATAATCAATTCTCCATAATTCTTAAAAATCAATTCTGGATTTTAGATTTTTCGGGATCTCCTTTGGATGGTGCGAGATGTGATGATCGCCATAATGAATCAAGGTGTTTTTAAAATATTAGTTCGCTTTCAAGTGCATTTATTGTGATAGGCCTCTCAAATGGCAGGGATGGCTTGAGATTTAAATTGACCACTTGCTAACATTTTGTCCTATTTTTTAGTGTTGAGCGGTGAAGGCAAGGGATTTTTTTGGTCTTGTTTCTTTTTCCCTATCGCTTCCTCCCTTCCCAACACGTGCCCTTCTAGACCGTTTCCGTGGCTATATTTGTATGGGCTTTATAGGAAGATGGCATTTAGATCAAGTATCACAAGGAGAGGCTGACAATTATCTTTAATGTCTAATCTAGTGATGTTCTTCAAGCCATCAAGGTTGTCCTGGGTATCGATTACATGGAGTGGTGCGATCAGTAGCTAATTATGTGGTTACCTCTATTTTACTATAAATCTAATGGCTTTGCTCCCTTGATAGATAGGATATGTCTATTTTACTATAAATATAATGGCTTTTCTCCCTAAAAAAGGTGGACGCCATGCTTTTTCTGAAAAAATCGTTAAAAAGGACCAACGTTCATGTCCGGTCCAGCCATTCAAGTCTTTTTGACACTGAAATCTCTGGCAACCTCGCAATTGCGAATTGGGAAGTAAGGGAACTATTGTCTATGGTTCATTTCAAAGAAATTGAATCGCACTTTATCAAGCTGGTAGATATTGTGCTTCACGTGCTAGGGCTTTCAGTGCAATGACCAGTTTCGATGGTGCAGTGGAAGCTATTGTCCATGTTAATTCAGCTTCCCTTGTGAAACAAATTCTTTTGTCTCATTACTTGGATAATAGGGCGTTTCAGTTGGCGACCAGGGATGCTAACAAACAAAGCTAGACTTGTTGATGGAGCCTGTAAGTATAGGCCAGAGCTTGCAGGTGGAGGTGTCTCCTCTTCTAGCATTGGAACATATTTGCAGACCATGCGGATGTATTGATTTTGGGTATAATCATGGCTGAAGCCATCTGATAGGCATCTTTTTGAACACATGTAGTTGGGAATTTTGTCTCAGTTGGTAGTGTTTTTTTTTGTTTTTTTGTTTTTTTGGTTCTAGGAATTAGGTTTCTACTGATGTTTCCTCTTCGAGGTTTTTGGTTGGTTATATTTTGACCTAACACTGTACTAGTTGTAATGGTAGCTCCTGCAACTAGGGGTTTCTATTATTTTTAATTGATCTTGAATGTTTATGTTGGGTCTTATTCAAAACTTTACACTTTTTAAGTACATATATGAATGATATAGTATTACATTTTTATAATGTATTAAAATGTAATTTTGTAGGTATATATGTTATAAAAAATAATTCCATGTATGGGCCTATGATGTATGGATTGTAAGATCAAGAAAACAATGTATCATTTGGGTTGAAGCTCTATGTGGACCAAGACTAATATCCCTTATATGGGTTTAAGATATAATAAATATAGCATCAACATTATAAGATATTGTAGTGCATAATGTTAATATAGGTTTGACCCTCTTTACCACTATCAAAATGGTACATGGCACGAGTGTTGGAAGAGCAAGAAATTAAATAAAATCATGTGTGTATGTGTGTGGGGAAATGCAGTGATAACATAATATATTAGACCTGATTTCTGATTTTCCCTCATTCTCATAAATCATTCATAGAAAACGAGAATTACATAGTCACTTTTATATGAACCCAACGTAACCCTTTATACCCCAACTATGATTTATTTGGTTGAATTTGTTGTTAGTAACATGTTGCTGTAATAACTATGATTGATTTGGTTGAATTTATTGTTAGTACCTGCTGCATTAAGATTATTATAATCCTCTCTATCAATTAAATTTATATTTGAATTTGTAACATTAATAAAATAAGTTATTTTTTTATATTACTAAATATAAATATAAAATTTAAATTATAATATTATAAAAAATGAATCAATAATATATTTTTTAATGAATAATTAATTTGAAAAAAAGTGACATAACAAATTTCTAAGAAAAAGTAAGTTTATTTTCATATTAAAATTTTAAAAACTACTCCGCACTATCCAAAAACATCAGATGTATCATCAAAATTGAATACCAACTATAGTCTGCCAAACTAAAAAAGCAAACGATGATAAAGTAGTTGGTATTTTGAATATTATTACGAAAAATAAAATGATATTAACAAGTTTTGATCTACCCAATCTTGCCCACTATTGCGTTCTGTATGCAAGAGCTTCCGTAAGTTGTGGCTTTACCTTGTTTGTTACTGCCTCATTGTGTTTTCGTTTTTTATGGAGGACGGACGTTAGAAAAGGAGAAGGTCAATCCTGTAGGTAAAGGCTCTGGTCACATGGTATTGCCTGTGAGAAATATATTTGAGTAAATTTGTTGCCTTGTGTTGTTTTTATCGGAAAAAATAATCATTATTTGTGGGAAACAAATTTTATTTCTTCTGAAATCTTAATACGAAAATTGCATCAAGTTACACGTACAAACAATAAGTGCCAAGACTATTCTTCTCTTCTAATTATTCTGTAGGTGTTTCAATTATATCATGTATTTGATGAAACATAAACCTATCTGAATTTCCAGACTCAATTTTCTATGATAACCCTATATAACCATCATTGTGGGACAACAGAAACAATGGTATCAATAAATTTGGAAATGATTTGACTTCGACGACTAGTTTTGGCTACCTAATATTGGCTTAGAGCCGCACTACACATTGTGTGTCCATTATGTATGGTCATTTGAGGGATAGCTAGCTGTTTTCTTCAATATCCTCTTTTCAATCTTCGGGGGGCAATACTAAATATAATTATTTAGAGTATGAGTCTGGCTTAGATTCCTTAGTAATCTACCCTGGTTCAGGAGATCAACATCTTTTACTTAGCTGCAACCTCCAACCACGTGGAAAGATGAATTGTTTAAGACTAGGGTATCTAGTGGACCCCGGGAGCGGGGTACCAACATTATTTCTTAAAACATAGAGAATTAACGAGGTTTAAAGTGGAAACTTGATCCCGAGTGCTTTTGAAATCTTACCTGAGAAAAATCAGCGACTGTTTCTATAAAATTAGCATGAAAAAAAAAAAAAAATTGTATTACTCGAAATAATGTATTAGTCAAAATATCGGCCATATCTATTTTTGCCAATCGCCAAAAAACTTCTGAAAGCAGGTGAAGGAAAGTTTCAGCTCCCTAAAAATTCATTCGTCTAAAAATAGAGTTCTTATTTTTTCAGTGTTACTTTTATTTCTTCCATCTCTTACTTTTTTCATATTTTAAAATAAATTTAAAATCCAAACATTTAATTTGAATTCTATGTTTGAGATTTATACATTTAATTTTTTTTTTTAACAATAAGTATTAAAACAGTATCAGGATTGTTGTTAATTATAATACATATTTATGTTATTATATTAAAGTTTTATCTCCTCTAAAATTTCTTGATTCAAAAATAGAGTTCTTATTTTTTCCGCATTATTTATATTTTTATCTATTTCTTATTTTTTTATTTTTATTATTTTTTAAATATTTGGATATAAATTTAAACATTTAAACATTTAATTCGAAATCCATATTTAAGATTTATATATTCAATTTTTAGGGAAAAAAGAATACTAAAATCTAATCATAACTCTTGTTAATTGTAATGAACACTTTACTATTAAATTCTAATGATTGTCTGTATATATCTCAAAATATCTAATATAAAACCTTACAAATATTTATAAAACACTTTTTATTTATGATACATATATTACTTAACCTTGAAAATTAATAATTATAATATATTTTAAAAAATTAATTATATTTTATCATTTTAATTTTAAATGCATGTTTAGAATATAATTTTTATTTCTTTTTAAAATCATTATAAATACACTCATTAGTAGAGTAAAACTACATACTTTTAATTTATATAACATCATTTACTTATAAAAGAAAATAATAAAAATTTCTAGTTTAAAATTAAAATAATTCTATATATAAAGAGAAATATTATAGTATATATATCATATTATTATAATTTATTATATGATATACATTTATTATTATTATTATTATTATTATTATTATTATTATTAATTTATTATTATATAAATTTTTAAAATATAATTTAAATTAATATGTTAAATTCGCATTCTTTCCAATATTTATATCACAATTCTAATGCTAAATTTTATGGCCTTTCTAACTTATAATTTATATTTATAATTATTTGAAATATTTATTATTATTTGAAATATTTATTATTATTAAGAAATTCTATTTAGTATTAATTATTTTATCTTTTATTATATATATTTAATCTACTAATCATTAAGTTATATATATTTTCAAGTTTTTTTTTTTTTTTTTTTTTTTTTTTTTAAATTCTGAATAATTAAATCGTATTGGCACAATTATTGACCTTTAATTGTTTCCATAGATTTATAATGTTTGGATACCATCTCCCTTCCTTCTAGATTTGAACTTATTATATATATTCTATGAGAAATGATATAAACATCAATTGCATATATTTGTAATCGACGACGATTTTTTGGTTTGTAGCTTCGATATTGTTATATACTTGAAACAATTCTTCTTAATCTTGTGATTGTTTATTGAAACCTAGTTATTTGAAATATTTTAATTCTTGAAATATGGTTTGCCTTCTTTAATAATGCTTAACAAAGGGACAAAATTGTGGTGAATTTGAAAAAAGTTTATTTTAAACAATTGAATTTTTATTCAAATTTTAAATTATTCATCAAATTTGACTATGTGAAAAATATTAATCAATAAACAATATTATAACAAGTGCAAGTGTCTCATATATAGCCTAAGCGAAAAGGAATAATATTTCAATGCCAAAGAAAAGTACCCGTGAAACGGGGAGTGAGAATAATAGCATCCTTGAAAACATTTTGAAACTGCGGGTCGATATAAGTTGGCATGATGAGATCAGTTGACACCCATACGCAAGAAATGGATGCCAACCAAAACCATGTCACTATTGGGTTGGTACTCAGTTTTAAAAAAGAGAAAATAAATTATGGGTCAATTCCATAAATTTTTCCATTATTAGTCTTTCCGTCATTCTGACTTTAATCCTTTCTGTCATTAAGATTGCACAACCAAAATTTACGAATTTCCAAACGCAAAAGAAGATGTCTTTTTCAGTTAGTGAATCGCATCTACAGCGAACATAATGATTATACATGAGAGCTCGAAAGGATTCATTAACCCATCCCTCGTTCTGCATTTCATTGTTTGCTGGTGAAGATGCAAGGCGAATAGAGGTGCAGGAAAATTAAGGCCTCGCTAGAGTCTGAACCAGAAGAGAGAGAGCACCGCCTGTTTGCGTCCACTAACGATCGAGCATATGTGGACCGTTATGACGGGCACAGCGGGTGCTCTCTCTCTTCTCGTTTAGCTTCCGGCGATGGAAAACCAGAATTATGATCACTTTTATATGACATAATTACATGTATTGTATTGTATTTATACCCTAGTTTCTTCTTGTATTGTATTTATAATAGGATCAATAAGTGAATTTTTTATTAGTATCCTAGAAAGAATTATACAATTTCTTGGAAAATATTTTCCAGTATGCTTTTCACTACATACATACATGGTTAAAATTCAAGGGTGCTAAAATATTTACCTTAGAGCAAGCACAAATACATTGTGCTTCATATTTTTATAATACAAAATATGAGTTTCTCCGCATAACGAATAACTCCTGCCAAGATTTGATTTTCATGCCAATTATAAATAATGCCAATATAAAAACATATCTTATATGAGGAATTATGTATTACAATTTTACCTAAAAATATTAAACCTCTTTATATTGACAGTTACTAATTCTTCCTGATAGATAGAAGAATGCATTTATTTTAAAAAGTAAGATGTAACCCCATAACATATTATTTACCAATATTTATTTAACCCTATGTTTTTGTATAAGGATCTCTAGGGTTTAGGGTTAATAATATAGAAATGAATAATACCAAGGGTGATAAATATATTTATAGGAAGATAACTAATTGTGAAATTTTGAATGAAAAAATATGTTAAATTTATTATATTGAGTTATGCCAAAAATGGAAAGTAAAACTATACAAGATATTAAAATGATAATGAAAATAAGATAAACTAGTTTCGATGATAATAAATATTTAGATTTGGATTATGTAGGAAGACTATTGGAAACGTATTTTGGATAAATCATCAAATGTTATAAATTTTACTTTTTAAGTCTTCGAAACTTACTTCGAACTCATATAGTTGTGTCGATGTTTTAGTCTAAACTAGACATAGGGTGCTCTATAGAATAATTATTGGATCTGGACATGATCATCTGTAATATTTTAGGTTCTATGTCATTCTCACTCTATTGTTCTCATATTTTAATCATGGGCTTTCACTTATTTGTAAAATTAAAAAAACCCTAGTTCTTCATCATCATAGTGGTTGAGGGAAAAATGGGTTATTGAGTTCACAGTGTAGAGCTAACCTAAAAGATGACCTTTCCAAAAAGTGTATGTGTTCTTTGCTTCATCATGAAGTACTTTTCTGTCAAATTGTCAGTGTCTCCCTAATAACATATGATATGCATCCATCAGAATAATATCACACCATATTTCATCATTATAATTTTTTACTATAGAAAACTTGATTAAGAAACTTTTATATACTATAACCTCATTCCCTTTCTTAAACCATGAAACTTGATAAGGGTTAGGATGTTTTTTACATTGCATATTTAGTTTGTCAATCATTTTTTAGAAACCATATCTTCACAACTACCATATTTACAATTATGTTGCATACCTTTGCTCCTGAAGTACATCTTGTTCAAAAAATATTTGATCAGAGCCATTCATCACTACCTTTTTAATTATGCACTTATTAATTCCTTCGAGCAATCATGGTTCTTCTCATCATGAGATTCTCTCCAACATCTATTGATACACTTTAGTATTCTTCTCTTCTATTTCAACATTATCTAGATTTACTCTTGGATGATCTTCTTACCTCTTTTCTTGATCTTGATGGTTTGGACACATATATGATTTGTACCCTTATTATTTACATTTATAATAGACATAAGATCTGCATTGATTCGTAAACCATCCTCTAGCACCATGTTAACCTCATCCTATTTAAAATCCTCTTCTTCCTTGTTATTTTTGAAACCCTTACTTATTATCATCTTGCCTTTCTACATCACATGATGATTCACCTTTATAGGCATTAAAGACACCTTTTGTGTTATTAAACCCATCTCATCCCTTTATTGGAGGGGATCCACCTCTTTTTGGACTAGTAGATGTCCTTGTGAACTTTTGTCTATTTTGTTTTTCTTCTTCCTTTAAACCTAATTGATAAGCCTCCTCCATGTTAAGTATTTTATGCATGATTTATTCATCTTGAATAGAAAATTTTAAATTATTTACATACCTTGTTGCCATTTTCTCTTCTATTTCATCATGCTCCACTTGTATGAAGAGTTTGTGAGACTCATTTGTATAGTCTTGTATCCTATGATATTTTTACCTTAAATTTTTAAATCTTTTGTATAAGGAGTGTGCATAATCCATAGGAAGAAATTTATCCCTCAACTTTTTCTCCATCTTTTTCCATAGATTAATCTTCTTTTGACATTTTCTCTACCTATCTCTTTGTAGTTGATCCTACCAAATCATTGCATGTCATTTCAAATTCATGCATGAAAACTTTACCTTCTTGTCTTCTCTCATAGTCTTCCACTCGAAGAACTTATCCATGTTATTCACTCAATGTATCAAATCTTCTAGTTTTAAACTACCTCCATAATCTAGAACATCAACCACCATTCCATCCTTTCTTCATTTTAAAGCCTGAACCATCCTCTCTTCTATCAATGTTGGTTGCTCTTGTCATTCATCTTCTTGCTAATTTTTTCATCATGATCTGTGTCTTCTTCATCACCACCTTATCTTATTTATTGATTGGTGATAAACTTTATTAATTTCAAAACTTACATATGTATCTCTTGTATAGTTTGGTTTATCTATGTAACACCTCCTTGTTCTCTCAACATTCTTTACTCCTCTAAAATTTGAACTTTCTTTGAAACTATATAATGAACCCAAAAACTATCAAGAATAAGAAAATTACCAATAGGCTAAGATCTTAAAATAATAGTCATAATTGATTTATATTGATTGATTTTAAATAATAACAAACCTTAACCATGCTTAAATAAGTTTAAACTCAAAATTTAGAGTTGACATGCAAAAATTTGAAAAATCCAAAATCCAAAAAAAATGTCTATTTTTAGCAGCTAATATTTATAGTAAGTTTCGTATGCATGCATGTGTAGATCTAAAAATTTATTGAAATACATTAGATATTAAAATTAGATTATGGGATGAAATTCAAGTAAAGTTGAATTTTGGTTCTAAAAATAAAATATTCTTTAAAAAATTATAAAACATTAATTTCAGACCATCAGATGATCACATTTGGCCTCCAAAAAATATCAAAATCAAATCTAAGCAGATAAATTTGCTTAGAGTAAATTCAAACTTTTCGATACGATTGTTCTGGTGTGTGGAAGAGCTCAAATGGAGTTACAAGTCAAAAGTTGTCCTCTAGAAGGTTTTCCTATTTTTTCTACATCACAACTAAAAACACTCATAAGCATTTGTAAGGACAATCCTGGATTGGAAAACCACAATTTTACCTTGAGTAAAAAAATGTCGTGGAGGAAAATATTGGAATATGTATTTTTCCCCTATGGGACATTTCTATCCTTGTCCCATTTAATTGTTAGTTTCAAATTTGGACCCTCTCTTATAGTATCACCTATTTTTTAAAAATAGTTAACTTGAGGATTTTTCCTTTTGGATTCCAATAAAGGCACATCCAATTCACCCATTATACCACGTTAAAATTTTAAGATATATGCACACTTGCACTATTGTTCATTGACCAAAGCTTTCATGTTATTCATATTATTCTAATCATTTTGATCATTACTTAACCAACTCCAAGCCTATTTTATCCAACACAATCCAAAGCAATGCATGATATGGGATTCAATCCTTATTTATATGAAATCACATAGTCCAAGAAACAAAATCATATAAACAAATGTAAGTGGGAGAATTATGTGGGATTTAAATACCTGTTAAGAGTATTCAATACATATACAATGTTCAATCATCACAAGGGTGATTAGAGTCAGCTCAACCCATTACAGTTCCCCCATTTTGCCACTTGTAGCTTCTCAATCATTGTAAGTTCTATTAGCATTTTAACTTTGAAAAATATTTGTGATGGCACTCTTGACACATCCATAGGCCAAATCTTTACATTTAGACCAAATTTAATTTGTTGCAAATAATTATGAACTTGGTTCCTATTTTTTCACAAAGACAAGGCTGATCAAGAAAAGAAGTTATAGTGGTAGTCGATCATATTCAGATTTTGACCATTTTTTCAACCTTGAGATTTAATATTTTTTTGTTGAAATTTCAATGTTAGTTCATATTTGTTAGTTTTTGATATATGTCAACTTCACAAGGTAAGATTTCATAAAAACCCCAACTAATTTTCTTATTTCATTCATAGTTAATCTCATTTCATTTAATTTAAGTTCGTTGAAAATAGTATTTTTCTTTAATTATACTTGTCAAATTTTTATTTATAAATTTCTTTTATATTCCATTAAATATATTTAAATTATGGAAAATCATCATGTTAATTTTAATTTCAATAAATCAAATATTTCATTTTTAGCTTCCAATGTTTCTTCTCCTTCTAACTAACCGGATAAAATTGTAAAAGATGGAAAAAATAATTCAACTACAAGAATAATAAAAATAAAAATCAGGCAATCTATCATCAAATAGAAATAACTATAAGGGAAATATTTTAACTTAAAAATTAATAAAATCTACTAATCATCGAATAAAGTCAAATCTTAAAAAAATAATAATACAAATAAATAAATAAAAGAAAAGAAAAAATGAAAAAATAAAATAAATAAAATAAAATGTAAACATCCAAAAGAATTGAAACTATAATAATAAAAATAATATTCCTGAATGTGAAAACAATCCACATGCTTCAAAAATAATAATAATGCAACATACAAATAATAAAAAGGATTACCTCATGAATGATTTGAAATAGTCACCTGCTACATTGTTTGCATTGTGCATCTATGTTCCCAACTACTTATTTCCTATTTTAAACGATTTAGTAAGTCACCCAAGCCGATTGGTTGTGAGCTATTTTTAAGGAAAATGGTTCTCATTAAATGTTCAGTCCTTCGTTTCATAAAAATTACACCATCAATTTTAAGGTAGTGTGTGGTAAAGTGAGCTATTTTTGAGGAAAATAGTTCTCATTAAATGTTTAGTCCTTCCTTTCATAAAAAATATGCCATCACTTTTAAGGTAGTGTGTAGCATAACTTTACGATTTTAGTTATTACTAATCTGTCACCATAAAATTTGGCTTGTTGTTCACTCAATTTTGTTCAATATAAAAATCAAAGTTATCTCCATTAACTCTGTACCACAATAGGATTTGTGTGTAGTTATTCTATCTATTTTTTCATGATAATGACCAATGTTCACAACTTCTTTTTTTAATAAGCTTTTCTAAAATTTCATAAATTTGAATAATTTTTTAAATTATTTATACCCATTATTATAATCATGAAGTATTCCCTTTAATTAAAGTATCATATTTTAAGGTGATCTTAACTGATCGTGAAATGTCATATTTTATTAAAGACAATGTGATGTTAAATATGTTGCCACTAATCTATTTGATTCACTCAAATATTGAACTTATAGACATTATTTGAATCCTTAGAAACTCATATCATTATTGGTATGATGTTTTAAAAGCTTTTACCATTATCGTCATCTAAACATAAACCAAATATATTACATTACCTTTGTGTTATGACAACTATAAATCCACTATCTAAATAATAATTGGAAGTAAAAAAAAAACCACACTTTTCATAATGGAAATAATCATTTGAAAGATAAATTAAAAGGTTATAAGATTATTTTATGTCAATCAGATATCTAAGATCACATAAAATAATAAGACATACACACATGATCTCATATTGTGTGTACGTGCATGTGTATATATTTACATATGTTTTTTATTATATAAATTTTTTCATTTAATTTTCATAACCAAATGATTTATATATGTATATATGCTAATAATAAAATAATAATTTGAAGGAGGAATCATCTTATTTTATAAAGTTTTTCATTTAATTTTCATCACCAAATTATATTTATATATATGATATGACAGAAAGTTCCCATGGTCTCCAAACTACGGTTCTCAATGTAGATCAACACTATTTATTTATTTTTTAAATTAATTAATTATTTTAATTACAAATTTTTATATGATCTTTATTATTGTTAAAAATAATAGTGTATTTATATTATAATTTAATGTAAATTAATTTAACTATTGTTGAACTTATATTCTGTTATATTCAATAATAAAATCACACACGCACACACACACACACGTACGCACGCACACACACGCACACGCACACACACACATCCGCACGCGCGCACACACACACACACACACACACACACACACACACACACACACACACACACACACACACACACACACACACAATTTTTAACAATATCTTATAATGCATCTACTTAGAGTTAATAAATCTGTCTCACTTGTGTTTGAATTGATGCTATTAATTTGTAAAAAATTTTAAAACCTAGTATGTTTATTTCAACAACACCCGAAGAGCATTTATT
Organism: Torreya grandis; assembly: GCA_037957365.1. Lineage (NCBI taxonomy): Eukaryota > Viridiplantae > Streptophyta > Pinopsida > Cupressales > Taxaceae > Torreya > Torreya grandis. The sequence continues at coordinate 419,954 of JARHVA010003936.1, read as the reverse complement.
CAACAAAATCCATCTCTTTATTTTATTTTTAGATGAAATATATCTATGTATTAAATTAATAGAAATATAGGAATAATTCACAAATAAATATAGGCGGTATAAGAGTATGTCATGTAGCCACACTAGGCAAAGCCTAGGACAAAAATAGAAGCATCACAAAAAACTAGGCAAAGCCAAAGAAGAAGTCATAAAGTCATTATAAAAGATAACTTTAAGCATCAAGAGCAATGCCAAAAGGTGGAGGATCCATATCATCAGGACCCCAACCTGAGCTTAGCAAGTCATTGTCATCTAAAATAGGATCCTAACTAGTAGCATGAGTAGTGGCCCCATCATCTTATTCTTCTTATGTTCAAGTGGGTGAAATGGCTAGAGAGATCTTGGGAAACATGTCCATCACATCCAATTGGCATGTAGGTGGAACTTGTCAAGCATCTAAGCATAAAGGAGGAGGAGGAGCATCCCAAACATCCTACCTAGTAGTAGAAGGGGGTAGAGGCAGCCACCCTTGTTGCTAGGTAGGATGGGTCATGCACTTGTACAGGGTACTACTATAAGAGTAGCATTGATAATGGCTGCAATGATGCACACTATGAGGAGGTAAAGCAATTTTATCCTCAAATATATGATCCTTTGGTGGAGATGGTAGGACTCATGTAATTGCACATTGATCATCTCCCCAATGAGAGAGAAGATCTTAAAGGTGCCCAAGCTCTATAAAAACTTTGTAATATTGAACATGAATCTACAAAATATCATTGGATGTGATAGAGGACTTGCTCAAAGCAAGAACATTACAATCTAAAGAAGCAATATTAAACACATAAGTATTTCTTTCTTTCCAAAGATATAAAAGAATCTCAACTCTAAAAGTATGCTAGACTTATCAATATTTGAAGGGCATCATGGGTTTATCTCCAAGGAAGATGTGTTGTCTAACAAAAAATTTGGGTTTGAAAGGCCTGAAGAGATTGTAAATCCACTTTCTAACCCTTTGATCTTTGATAAAATACTAGAAAAGATGAGGAAGCATCTAAAGGTGGCCAAATAAATGATAAGTAGGAAGGGGAACTCCTAGTTGGATGAGCCTTCTACCAATAGGTAAGCCTTGGTGTGATATACACCAAATAAAATGGGTAATCTTGGGCTCTATGCAAGCCCCATAGACAATGCTAAAGCGTAAGTTTCACATACTAACAAAAGAATGCAGTCCAATATAGTGAGTGGGTGTTTATAGATAACCTATTGCGGGACCCTAACCCATTCTAGACAAGTCATGATTTAATCTTTTGCCATGCCTTCAAACAGCTTTTATCCACAAAGGATCCTATGATTTGAATGGAAGACTTAATGATTAGCAAATTAGGGAATTCAAGCCATTTGTAGGTTTCATTAGGCCTAGGAAATCCCAAGGAGATTCAATGTTTGAATAACACCTTCCAAGCTTATTTTCCCTCAATGTCTTAGATAATCTATTTGGCACATAAGGAAGTTCCTTTTTGAGCTATGTGATTGAGCCCCATCGCTCTGACATCTCACGTGAGGTAGTGATATTCCCATTCCACCATGTGGAATCCTAAACCATTCCATAAAAGCCATGGTTTAATATTTTCCCATGCGTTATAAATTATTTTATCCATAAATAACCCTATGATTTGAATTCAAGACATAATGATTATCAAATTAAGGAAGTCAAGCCCTTTCTAGGCTTCTTTTCCCCTAAGCAAGCTTGAGGAGATGTAGTGTCTAAATAACACCTTCAGAGATTCTTTCCTCTCAATGGCCCACACAATCCATTTGGAACATAAGGCAGTTCCCTATCAAGCTATGTTAATGAGCTCCATCCCTCTAGCATCCCATGTGAGGTAGCAATATTCCCTTGCCACCTTGTGGAATCCTTTACCTTGATGATAATTGGACCAAAGGAAGTCTAAATAATTTATCCAACTTATGGTAAGATTTATTAGAAGGTACTCGACATGAAGAGTAGTAAACATGGGTGGTCACAAGTATTTTTGAGTAAATTTGAAATTTTCCTACTAACAAAAGAGACTTGGTCACTTGGTATTTTGGCTTCTTAGTAAGTCTATCTGCAACATATTACCACAAGAATGGTGGTAAGGCATACAAATGAAAGGGGATGCCAATGTATTTTAATATTTAATTATGTTGGATTCAATTCCAACTAAATTTGGTAGCCCACGCTGGAAGAGGGAGGTAGGAATACCTGAAGGGAGGGAGGTAGGTTTGTATGCTAGAGCTAGGGGTGAGACATAAGGTGTTGAGACACTACAAGTAATTATCCACATTAGACTAATTCTCAATGAGTGTAAGGAAAGATTCATATACAATGTGACCATTAATCAATTTCATATCTTCTTATAGGTTCACAACATCTTGAGGGAGATATATTCCCTTGACGAGGCCCCTATCTTGCACATTACTAAAGAGATATATAAAACCATCAATTGTAAGCACATACAAAGTGTGAGCTAGATGGCACCCTTAAAGAATATACCATAACAAACCAAACTAATCTGAGGTGACTCCATTAATGGATAGGATGGTTGAGGCATCTGTAAAAATCATTTGGATAGTTTGGATGAAGTTGGGCTTGAAACCCAGGGCTCAAATCATGACCAATATGAATGGACATTGGATGCAGTCATGAACTTTTACAAAGTCAATTATAATTAGAATATCTTGTTACTTAGAATTTCTAGCCCAGTCCATCCCTTCCAAGACTTCTATGATATTTTCCAAAATATAACGGCTTCTGATAGAACCTGTTTATTCAAGGTGCACAATGAGAAACAGTATATTACATAACCAAATCAATAGAGCCTTGGAAATTATTTTATTGGAATCATTTAGGAGGGTGATGGGACACAAATTATAGATCAATTAGGGATATCCTTTCTTAGGTATGAATTTAATATTTCTTTTGTTTATATTTTTTCCCAGAAAATGCATGCCAAATGCTTCTTGATAAACCTTATGGAAGTCACTACCCTCACAATCGCAGAGGGCTTTATAAAAATCACATGGGAAACAATCAATTCATAAATCCTTGTCATTATCCATGTTATACACTACCTCATGTAAATCATCTATAGTGAGGAACCTATCACAAGCCACCCAATGGATGGGAGTGAGTTTGTATGGCACCACTAATAAACATTGTTGAAATGTAATTTCACACTTGACCAAGGGTGCTTGAGCTTTAAACACTTATTGATAGTGGAAAAAAAAGGATAGAATAATGTGTGGGGTCTCTATGAGTCTGTTCCTAGCCTTAGAGATGACCTGAATTTGTTGTTTCCATTTCTTAGCTCATAGCATTTGAAACAACTCGTTTGTTGTTTTTTCCCCTTTTTTAACGAGTAACACATGGGTTTAAATTGAGCTCCTTGGGAATTGTAGTTATCTATAATATGTATGTGATGACACAAGGAGGAAAATATCACTTGCAAGGTCTCATCGAGGGTATCCATTTTTTGAGCTAAATCAACATGAATCAGCTCTAGAGAAGTAGAAAAGCAAGAGTGTATCTCAATTTTAGCAAGTTCGTAGCCATATATTCATAGAAAGTGAGAGGTCCTTTTAATGGCATCATCCCACCAAGGAATCCAACCATATTCTTAGAAAGGACATAGATCCAAATTCCAAAATCTTCATATGTGCACCATCATAGGCCCATGCATGAGAAGAGAGGTGTTAAATTGGGGTCAGAAAAGCCACATATAGTGCACATATAATACCATGACTCCCATTGACCAACTGTCCACCACATTGAAAAGAGGATCACTTTGTCCTTGAGAGATACCAAAATATTAAAGTCAACACATAAGACCCAATAGGTATTGGGGAGATCATTTGCTATCCATCAACATAAAAAAGGTATTCTCCAAGGCATCATTTGAGGCATAAATGTTAATAAAACTAAAGGGTGGAGTTTGATGCTAAAAAGGGCCCATACTAATCATTTAGTAGGCTCCATGTGAAATTTCACTAAGTGTGATTTCCACCTTGTAGAAATGCTTATGATAAGCCTTCCATATCCTACATCATGAATTCTATGTAAAATGATGTTATCATGTAAGATGGAATTACTCATAGGTATCAATAAAAAATCAGCCACCGTGACTTCTTGAGGATAATAAATGTCCATATCAAGAATCTACCTTCTAAAATATTGCACAATGGACCTATGTTTTAGGTTTATAAGGCGCTAAACATTCCATGAAAAATAATTCATAAATGATAGATATTGAGTGACATGTCATCCAAGTCTAGACCTTTCAAGGCATCATACTGATTATGTAAAAAATGTCCACTATTGGCACCTACAAAATCATCAAATTACTTCCTCCTAGGAGGGTCAATCTAGTACTCTCCTTCTATAAGAGAGAATTTATGCACATCTTTCTAAGAAATAAGTTTAAGAGTGGTTGGCTATGAGTCTAAATATATGTAAGAACATAGCAACGAAAGCTTGATACCTTGGGACAAGACATTGGTAGCCAAAGGGGTGCTGACTACCCTAGGGTTTTCTAGTAATTTTGGAAATTCATCCTCAGGAGGCTCTTCTTAAATAGGAGCCTACTCTTGAGGGACACTACCTGAAGATAGCCTTCTTCCTTTGTGAGTAGCAATTGAACTTGCAGCTTTGGGATGGCTATTCTTCTTTCCTATCATAGTCCATCTATTTTCAACTAGTTTTACACTAGATTTTGGAGAGGTCTTGGGGGGAGAGGATGAGCGACTGGAATATTAAGCCAATTGAAGGGGATAATCCTGTATTTTATGGTCTATGGATTGGTACTAAATACAAGTGTTAGGAAATTTGATATATAGGACTCACTGTGAGTGTCTCACACAAAGTCCTTGAGGTCCTAGGAAAGATCTAATTCTATACAAACATGCTTTTGTCATCTACAAGAGTATAACTAGTTTTATTCATGACAAACCACCCAACCTATGAAGCATGCTATCTAGTGAATAAATCACCAACAATGGAGTGGGAGGCCTATAAATTCAACCTAAACTATGACTTTTAGAGTAGTGTGATCCAAGAACACAAAGTCTCATGTCTAGGAGGAGAGAACTATCAAAAAATTCTTGACATATCAAGTGGCAAACTTATGGAGGATTCTTCCTACATGGGACAGGTTGATAAAGTTGAAAAGAAAAAACTATTACTCATGTTTTGGATGCTCTCTAGCTTATTGTCATGAGTTGTCTAGTGGATTTGAACCCAAGACTATAGCATACATTCAGAGAGAATTCTCCCAACAAAATATCCTATTAAATAGAAATTTTCTAGCCATTGACACACATAATAAATTTTATGAATGGACAATACAACATTAGGTTCTGAAACATTACCTCATGGTAAACCTTCTTGACAAACATACTTGGGTGCTTGTAGGGGGCTATTAATCAATGCTCCATCATTATTTTTCATAGCTAAAACAGTCAAAATAGAATATGGAGAAGTCATTATAAAGGTACCTTCACTCGAAGGCCAGAAACCCTAAATGAAAATAAATACAAGTCTTGGAGGTGACTTAAGGCCACTATGTGACACAAGCTAGACAAATAGAAATTTAAGGGCCGACAGAATGGATTGCATGGAGGAATGCCTAGAAAAATTTAAAAAAACTAAAAATTAAAATTAATAAGCCTACCTATAATCATCTCTTTATTTTCATGTACAAATTACCATGATTAAACATATAATATATGTATACAAATGTCTACATAATTTCCATGATATTTATCCAAACTACTATGGTGGATTTTCTCACAACCTTACAAGGGGATCGTAAGTCAATTGGATAATTGAAATACATGCATGTTTGGAAAGTAGAGGCAACCATAAAGTTTTTGAAGATGGAGTGGATAGAATGAGGAGAAAATAAAAAAATTATATTTTGCAGATGTAAATTCATTAGTGGATTTTAATGTTAAAGTGCCAAATTTAGATGCTCATATGTTCGACACCGCCCACCCCACCCCGCCCCCCTTTATTATAACAAAATTGTCTTGAAAAGGCATCTTCTTTTTGAAATTAGTAGTTTATAAAACATAATTTAATGGTGGAATTTGAATATAATTGAGACATCTAATTTTCTAGAGACACATAAAGTGTATTATGATATAATTTTATGAAACTATATTTTAATAATAATTAAATAACATTATTAATGAGATGTAGGTGAGTGAGTAAAGTGATTTGGTTATTTCAAGTACAACCCAGGTTTAAATTTTATTATTATATTGGAGGTTAGTTTTGGTTGATCATTAGTATTCTTAGATCGATTGTAGCTATGGATATTATTCTAAGGTTGTTTATGGTTGTTCGTTGGTATTCTCTGACCTATTAAGACTATTTTTAGTAAGTATAATAATTATGATAAATTAGCATTTGGAAATATATGCCCCTATTATGTCCCATACTGATTAAAATTTTAACAAGAAATAAAGTACCTATAAAAAAAATACTAACTAATTTGTAGGAAAATTATATACACCTAAATCATCCGACTTGAACATACCAAGGTACATACTTCAAATAATTGTGGTACACTTGGAAAGAAAAGAAGTGAAATAATTAAGTGAATCTAAAAAATATTCAAAGTTAACCCTTAAAAAAATTAATAAATAAAAAAATAAATTATATTACTTACCATTAATATAATGGAAGAATACTGCACAAACTGTGTTTCATAATTTTATAGCACATAAAAATAAATGTCATGGTGTGTTGCATAACTTTATGCTCCATAAAAATAAATGTCATGGTGTATTGCATAACTTTATGCTCCATAAAAATAAATGAAATAAAATAATAGTATAATTGAATGTATCCCAAATATCATAAAGTGTAAAACAAAGACCCCCAAAAAGGAAAAAAGATAAATAAAGATGACAAAAGATAAATAAAAAATAAAATAAAATGAAATACAAATATAAAAATGTATAAAATGTTTATACCATTTTAAAATAAAATATTCTAACATTTATTAACTTCCACTAATGTTGAAAAAATTAAGATTTGGCTTACTAACAATTAAAATTCAAGAAATGATAGCCCACACAAAGGTCGCATGAGAGGATTGTGTGTAACCCACATAAAGGTGGCATGAGAGGATTGTAAGAGAAACAATGGTAGTAGGATATCATTTCATACATGTAAAATGTTATAAAAATCTTTAGTAGACATAGATTTCAAAGATTGTAAGTTATGTAAGGACCACTTAAATTAAGTGAAGGTATCATTAAAAAAATAAGAAAGGTATATATTTTGTTGTTTAATATATTATAAAAATGTTTTGTACTTATGTGATTAGGATGCTTATGTCCATTTGAATTATGCTATAGAGTGTGATCTCATGTCTAGTGTAGACTAGGAATTTGACTCCCGAGAGTATGATTAGTATTGCGTTAGTCTCAAAATAAAATCAAAGTGAAATAAACATAATTGCATAACATATTAAGGCCTAGTTACTAGGGGAGCCTTGTTAAGAAAACAAAAATGGAAACACAACTAAAACATGAAATAATAACTTCCTTCACCTACTTTGTATGTTTTAAAATGTCTATTAGAGTGGCTTGCTCAGTTTGTGCTCATGAATTCTACATCAATGGGAACTTGGATACCTCCATCTCTCCTTGGAAGCTTGTGTGGTTTTGGCTTGGTTTGGATTGGCTCAATATTTTAACATTATGACACTAATTTTAATGAAGATTTGGAATCAATTCAGCATTATAATTTTGGCATGTGAGAGCTTAGAATTCAATAAGCAAGGACTCTTATTTATAGATTTTTGAAATGGTTCGAGGATCAACCATGACTATCCATCTCAAGATTGAGATGTGTGGCTATGAATAAATCCAAATATGAAATTCAATATAAAAATATCTCCATTAATATTTGTAATAGAGGGGCATTAACTAGGCATGCAAAGGCTTATATGAGGCATGGGAGGAATGAATACGATATTTTATGCATTTATGGTATGTGCATGCCAACCCATAAGATGATGTCATTTGAAGATGCGGTTAATGCCAAACAATTTTCAATAAATATTAATTCAATATGCTAAATGAAAAATTAACTTAAGGCCTTAATTTTTTTTAATTATCCTCATACATGATCTGTCAAGTTTGATGCAAATCTTGGCAATTGGTGCACAAATTAATCAAATTGGTCAAAATGTCTTGGTATTGGCCCAAAATTTAATTGGATTGGAATTAGAATTTGATATTAGATGTGTTGGAATTGTTATCCCATTTAGGATGTTGTCAATACAAAATAACAAAAGCACATGTCTCATATAATAAATTTGATAGAAAAGAGCAATCCAGATCACCTAGGTGTCAAAATGTCATTTTGACTCAAAATAATCTGACCAAAGTTAGCTGGCCCATAAATTGCATTGTCGTATTTAATGATACCCTAGAAAAAATTAGCACATGAATATGCCAGTGACAAAGCTTTTAATTTATTTTAGTGTTTTTGGGCCAAATTATGTATTTTAGTAAAAATTGATCAAAAAACTTGTTTGGAGGTCATCAATGACTAATTTTAGATGTCTACACCTAGATTCATGGCTTATATTAACTCTATTGGTTATTACATAACTCTATGCATATGGATATCAGAGTTGTTACAAGAATCCAGATAATGCAAGTGTAATAGAGACATGATCACACAAGTTGAAGCAAGTGCACACCACATAAATGCTATAGCAATTTGAAAATAACACAAGAAGATAAATTGCACAATACAAAATAGAGAAAACCAAAATCTGATTAGCATGAGATGGCCAAAATGAAGTATAAAAATAGGAGAGTACGTAAGTAACTCCTCCACAAAACGTGGACAAGGCACCCCAAGAATAGACTATAACTCCTCCATGAAAGGTGGTGACAAGCTGCTAAGAATAGAGAAGTAACTCCCATCAATGGAGTTACTTATGACATTCTTATGACACCTATGACACATCTATGACACACACCTCCATATAAGCTAGCTTATCCCACAAATGTAGGAAAACTCCATGTATGCACAAGAAATACAATTTCCCTAATTAATAAATAGGAAAAAATAAAAACCTACACTAATACCCCCCATAAGTGTAGCTTAGGTGGGAAGTGTGGAAATATAAAATGGGTCCCAACAACTAGGCCTGATGAGGTCACCATGTACAAATGCAATCTCTGATAAGATAGAGAAAAGGAGAAAACTGGTAGAAAAAAAATGCCATCCAAAAGAGAGACATAAAAGAAAAGAAGATGCTAGAAGGCTCCCCCCAAAGATGATGCTACTACAAATGTGGACCACACCCCAAGAAGAGCTCGTAGATGAACGTACTTGCTCTCAGTGAAAGGTTTGGTGAAGATGTCTGTAACCTACTCTGAAGACTGGGAAAATATCAAGTCAATGACCTGACTATGAATAAGCTCTTGAATAAAATGCATGTGAATCTCTATGTGCTTGGTCTACTGGTGCTAAACCAGATTCCTACAAATCTGAATGGTACTCTGATTGTCACAATAAATTATGGTGGGTTGTATGATACGAATACCAAACTCAGAAAGAATCCCAGCCTCAGTAGTTGCATTAACAACTCCCATGTACTCTGCCTCTGTGTATGATATAGCAATAGCATTATGCTTCTTGCTAGATCAATTGATAGGACCAGAACCTAGAGAGAAATTGTAACCAGAAGTGGACTTGTGAGTCTATGAATCACCAGCCCAGTCTGAATCTATATATCCAACGAAGTCAACCTCTATGCCAAATCTGTAATGAATCTCATATCTATGTGAGCCCTGTATGTAGTGCAAGATCCTCTTAGCTACTTTCCAATGTGGCTCATGAGGATCCTGCATAAATTTAGAGACAAGTCCCATTGTATATGATATGTCAGGCATGATGTGAGTCAAGTAGATGAGAATACCAACAAGTTATTGATGCCAAATGGCATCAACCAATGGTGAAGAATAATCAACCTCAAGCTTGACTCCTGATGGAAAGGAAGTCGGAGATGGCTTGCAATCAACCATGTGAAACTAAGCCAATAATTCAAGAGCATACTTAGGTTATGAAAGAGAAATCCCTGAATTTGATTGTTAGATCTCGATCCCAAGGAAGTAGTGCAACAAACCCAAGTCTATCATGTCAAATCTATCCTAGAGAGATGCCTTCACCACTACAATAGCTGATGAAAAACTCCCAGTGATCAAAATGTCATCAACATATAGAACCAAAATCAAGAGCGAATCATCCTACCACAAGAAGTAGACATTGGGATCAGAATGGCACCTAGTGAAACCTGCTGTGAGAAGGAAGGAATCCATCTTGGCATACCAAGCCCAAGGGGCCTACTTAAGACCATAGATACATTTCCTAAGTCTACATACTAACAAAGAATCATGAATAAATTCTCATGGCTGCACCATGTAGATCTCCTCCTCAAGGTCTCCATGAAGAAAGGCACTCTTCACATCCATCCGATGCACATCCTAACCATGTGTTATGGCAATAGCCAAGGTGAGTTAGATAGAAGTCATCTTTGCAACGGGTGCAAAGGTCTCTGAGTAGTCAATGCCTACCACCTATGAGAAACCCATGGCAACTAATCATGCCTTGTACTTATCAACCAACCCATCCGCTACAAACTTGGTCCAATATATCCACCTACATCGAACCATCTTTCTTCCCTTAGGAAGTGAAGTCAAATCCCAAGTGTGATTTTTTATTAAGGAAGAATATTCTTCCTCCATAGCATTATCCCTCTCAAGTACCCCCGATGCCTCTTGAAAAGTCTATGGATCTGAAACTATAACAAAGAAGGCATGTAGATCTCTCTAAAAATACCCCCTAGTATGTCTGTCATCTGTGGGATCTCCTGCCCAAGTGCCAGCACTCTCAAGTGTCTGTCTGGCCCAAAGTGGCTAGAAAGTGGGCGAGTTAGGTGCTAACTTTGCATCCTCTGATTGACTAGAGGTGGATGACTCTACATCACTATCCTCACTGTCTAAATTCAAAGAAGAAGATGTCTCTAGCTCAAAAACTTGGTGTGGGTATTTTGAATTTGACGAGAAATCATCATGAAGAAGTAGATCCAATGAGGGAGAAGAAGTGTCAAGTGTTGAGTCTCTAGGACACTCCTAAAGATGGACACTCCTCTCGATGAATAACTCATGAGTGACTGGATCTAAAAGGTGATATCCCTTAATACCATTCAAATATCCTACAAAGATGCAAGGCTTGGACTAATGTTTCATAGCTTTGTATTTCTTCTTCAGAATGCGGGCTATGGCTAGGGGTCTGAAAAATCTAAGGTGCTCAACATCAGGTTTCCTTTTATGCCAAGCTTCAAAGGGTGTTATCCCTTTCAAATCTTTGTGAAGAACCCTATTTTGAATGTAGCAATCACAATTGATGGCTTCGGCCCAGTACTATGGTGCTAAGGATTTGGAGTGAATCATACAGCTACCCATCTCTTTCAAGAACCTATTCTTGCATTTTGTAACCCCATTTTTTGAAGGACTATAAGTGACTATGCATTGCAAATCAATCCCCTCTATGGTGCAAAACTAATCAAACCTGTTACTGACATACTCCCCTCCATTATTAGTTTGAAGAACCTTGATGGATTTCTCACTATGTTTCTCAACAAAATCCTTGAAGTCTAGAAAATTTTCAAACACTTCAGACTTTTGTTTGAGAAAATATATCCAAGTGTACCTAGAGAAATCATCAATAAAAGTGAGGATGTACTTGGCTCTTCTGAAAGATGGTTTGGGAAAGGGTCCCAACACATCACTGTGGACTAACTCCAAAGGTTGTGAAGCCCTCCAAGCTTTGCCTTTATCAAATTTTGCTTTGCGATGCTTCCCAAGGGAGCACCCCTCGCAAAGTCTTTTTGAGAATTGGACACGAGGCAAGCCAATGACCATGTCATTTTTATAAATTTGCTCAAGGTAGCAGTAGCTAAGGTGGCCAAACAGCTCATGCCACAATTTACTAACTCCATCTGAATGAGTCAACAATGTTGTTGGAGAAGAATCTGATGCAAAATGTGAGAAGGTGTATAACCTATCCTGGTGATCTACCCTACCCACTACCACTAAAGTATCACTATGAAACTCCCTGGTAGCCACTGAATCTGGTGAAAACTCAACTCTCATACCCTGACCAATGTGAGTGATTTGGTACAATGATAGGAGATTGGTTGAAAGAGAAGGAACACTTAGAAAAGTATTGAATGTTCCTCCTTCCATTTCAACTTACCTTCTCCCTGCAATAGAAATTGAAGTGTCATCACCCAAACTAATTGAAGTCATGCTACAAGGCTCTAAAGATGAAAACTCAACTAGTGAAGAGCCCATGTGGTGAGAAGTGCCTGAGTCGATGACCCATGAAGATGTAGAAGCTGTTGTAGCTACAAGGGCCTTACATTTTCATTTCTCGTTACCCTTGCCTTTTGCCTTGGTAGAATATTGGGTAGATGAATTTTGCTTGATGGGCTCAGGAACACCTATGTTGTTCTTCTCTAGAAGATGAGTTAGGTGATCTATTTGTTTCTTCATGCATTTGTGTTCATCATGCCCTATCTTTTTACAGTAGGCACACTTAACGTTATCCTTCTTAGGTTTAGCATTGGAAGAGGAAGTCTTAGTGTTGTTTTTTGGTAGGATTGGTGTTTTTTTTCTTCTTCTTCTTCTAGTCCTTATTCTTTTTCTTCTTCTCCTTTGTTGAAGTCTTATCCTTAATATTTTCAGTTATCAAAGCTTGGAGTTGAGTAGACTTCATTGTGCCCATTTGAATTAGCTTATCTTGCTCTCTAGTCAAGTCTACAATGATTGAATCCAAAAAAGACATTTTCCATGTAGTGCCAAGGGCACTTTTTGTGGCATGGAATGTGGAGACAGACTAAATAGTTTGGACCTAACTTTGTGAGAATATAAAGAATGAGTTGATCATCTTTATTCTCTATCCCGTATTCTTTCAATTGCAATCCAAGGGCCTTAAACTTAGTGAAGAAGTCCTGTAGGGTGTCAAAATTGTTAGGACTTAGACTTATGAGTTCATTTTCGAGCTCATGACCTCTCATCTCATCAAGCTTCCCAAATAAATTTTCTAAGTTGTCCCATATTTCATTAGGAGTCTAGGAGGATTCTAAATGGAAGGAAAGTTTTGGAGACATAGATAAACTCAGTAATCCATAGGCTTCATCACTACGGTTGTACCACTTGACCTTTTCAGTATCAGTGTTGGGTTCTACTTCAGTATCCATGGTGATCCTATACAACCCTTTGCTTCTAAGAATGATTGACATTTCAATATTTCATTCATATAGTTGAAGGGTGTTAGGGGTTTAAGTTGACAAGAATCTATTTTTAGCTGAATTTAGGTAAAGTTGTGTTGATTGCAAGTTGTGAAATTATGTAGAAAGGACAATGAAAGTAAATATTTACAAGCTGTGAAAGGCAATCACACCCCCTCAAAATATTGAGCCACCCCAAATATGAAAGTGCACACTCAAAATATGTCGAACATAGCCAAGAAAGCATCTTAGAGCAATCAGTGCAAGACTAAAGCAAATAGGACGTCGGACTCCGCTGAAAATGCATCTCGAGAGACCCAAATTTTTGGAACTTTATAAATTAGTGCATTTTTGACAAATAACAAGCCTACAATATGGAGAATTGAATTACAAACACTTTTTCAAAAAATGGCACCCAAATCTGAGCTACCATTTGCACGATATTAAATGTTTAATTTTCTTGTAAACTAGTGTTTTTGCAAAAAAAGGCACTAAAGCATTAAAAAAATGCCTATTTTGAGAGAGAAAGTAGCCTTCCAGCCACTTGTTAGATTTGGAATGGAATGAAGAATCAAAAGGAGGTTTGTGTGAGGGGGAATTAGCCTCCCACCAACCCGTGTCTCACCCTTCGTCTTCATAGGTCGAAGATACAAGTTATAAATTGAAAGCCCCAAAAATATAAAACTATCTATAAAATTTAATATTTAGCCAAATTGACTGATATTTGTTTTATCAAGTCAATTTTAACTAAAAAAAATGAAGCATAGACAGAAATGAATGAAGCCACGTGTCCAAGGGGCGCCACACGGGATGCCATGTAAGGAAGGGGTGTCCAAAATAGCACAGTCTAGAATTTTAACTCAGAAAAGTAAAAAGAATAGTAGATGGTAGTTTGTTATCACCAAAAACAAGGGTGCATCTCTAATTTGTTGGGCAAGAAAAGGTTAAAATTTTCTAGACTTCAACACACAGCAATTTCACCAAAAAAAAGTGCCATTTTCAAAAAATCAAAGCTGGATGCTGTACGCCCTGCTTGTATCGCAGAACAAAAGGCACCTTTTAGGAGATTTGCATGTTGGAAGTATAGAGGCTGAAGTTGGGACAAACTGTTGACCAGAAGGGTGCACCATACGGCCTGTTTTGGACGCCATACAAAAAAATGGCAGAAGTGAAGACCAAAGACTAGGCACTACTGAAGCCATGGCAAATAGAATTGAAGCCTGGCTGTAGAAGGACTACTATTTACAGTTGCTACTTCTCCCTCTGTTTCTCCACACAACAATGGCATCCAAGAAGAGAAACAAATGAATGAGCCCCTGAAGTGAAGATAGTGAAGACACCCAAAGGCCAAGGATTTTCAAGATGCAAGAAATCATACCAGAAATGATATATATTTTTTAATTTTAGATCAAATCTAAAAAGAAAAAAAAAAGATAACTCCACTCCTCTTGATTTTAAAATGAACTAAAAGTATAACCATACACATGATTACCATTTTTGCTCTGATACCATATCAGAGTTGTTGCCAAAATTTCGATAATGTGAGTGCAATGGAGACGTGATGACACAAGTTGAAGCAAGTGCACACCACATAGATGCTAAAGTGATTTGAAAATAACACAAGAAGATAAATTGCACAAGACAAAATGGAGAAAACCAAAATCTTATTAGCATGAGATGGCCAAAGTGAGGAATACAAATACGAGAGTATGTAAGTAACTCCTCCACAAAAGGTGGACAAGGCACCCCAAGAATAGATTGTAACTCCTCCATGAAAGGTGCTGACAAAGTGTTAAGAATAGAGAAGTAACTCCCATCAAGGGAGTTACTTATGAAATTCTTATGACACCTATGACACATCTATAACACACACCTCCACATAAGCTAGCCTATCCCACAAATGTAGGAAAACTCCATGTATGCACAAGAAATACAATTTCCCTAATTAATAAATAAGGAAAAATAAAAAACTACACTAATAATGGAAACAAATTTAAAACATTTAAATTTTAAATGAAAATCTAACCATTTTATTTATAAAAAACCTTAAAACTATATATTGAATAAATTCATACTGTGCTTCATTTCTAAAGCAAAGAATCACATTAGTTTTAAGCGGAAAATGAAACTAGTCTATTTTAGTTTTAATAAAATCAATTTTTTTAGTATCCATCACTTATAAAACAAACTCACTCAAATCATAACATGCTTTTTACATATAATGCCATGGTATGGTTATTAAAAAGAAATCAGAGGCTTAAGATTATAATGTTATGTTGTCCATTTAGGAACAATGACTCTCTCAATGAATGTTGAGAACAAATTGTTTTCAATTTTTTTTTTTCAGGATGTCTTTCGAGCTTAAATATACAATGTCAAAATAAAAGACATGGTTTCTATGTAATTTAATTACCAATACAATTAAATCAAATCTGTGTGTGTATATGATTAGCATAAAGTCATGTAAATTAGCATAGCTATTATCATAAAACTATATGAATAATTAAAATTTGTATATGCAAATATATGTTTAAATAATAATATATAAAGAGATATTAAGAAATCTAATTATGAAAAATGTATTGAACTTAACTTTTTTAAAGTATAAAACAATTATTTTATTCTTAGTAATAATTATAACAATTTATAATGCATATTTTAAAGCATATTATAAAAAATATAACAATAAATTGTTGCAAACATTACAATATAATATTATGGATATCAAATATTCATTTAAATATTGTATAAATATAACTCTATTTAATCAATAGATAATAAACACTTATTTGTGTAGTTTTTTTGTACTAAAACTTTTTAAAATAAATTATTTATGCATACAAAATTAATATTCACCATAATAATCACAATAAATACATTTTTTTTATTTCGAATACATATAACATACATAATATTTATTCAAACCCAATCAACCTCACCCTTTATATTCTCCTGACCCTTAAATATTTTTCCTAATATATAATATTCTAATCCATCATTAAAATTTATTAACTTAAGCAAAATCCAAAATATCATAAATTTTTAATGGTCCCTGGCACATTACAAACTCTAAAATCACCAATCATATAAGTTGAAATACATAATATGGTAATAAGTATAAAATTTGGCATTAAGTCTAAATACAAATATGGATGTATTCCCTAGATATTATTTAAGAATATTCATGTACATTTAGTGGAGCTTCAACACATGGCAATTTTGTTCATAATTTTTGTCAAAATTATTGGTGATCTTTCGAAATTGTTATTTACTTATAATTTATATTTTTATAGTTAATATTTATTTAACGTATGTCAGTTGGGGAGTTGCTATAGTTTTGCTTTTACTAAAGTGGAGTGTTCAATTTCTGTTATTTTGTTTTAGTTTAAATTTATAGTGTAAAATATATATTACATGTAGAGTGGATATAAGGTCTTAAATAACCGGGGTAGATTCGTTCCAAACAATAGTCATGGAAAAGACATGTGAAACTGTGCATGGAAGGCAATTTACTAGTTATTAGGATGATTGCAATGATATAAACAAAACATGGAGTAGCATTCATCACACTCTTGATTGCAATGTGTGAACTAGTGCTCTGAATTTGCTCAACTACTATAGTGCAAATATACTCAACTATTATTGTGCTTTCAACAATCAATTGAAGATTTATCTTCATAAAATTTCAAGTATATCTTTTTGGCACATCATCTACTATCCACCAAATACAATTTTCTAATTCCAAAAGTATAACAGACAATTATAAGCAAAATAAAGCATTCAAATGCATGAGGATATATAGCTTCAAGTATACCATACAGTGAAGTGCCAACAAACATTTGGTTCTTGCTATATAGTTAAGTAGACAAATATATCTTGTTATATCGGAAATTGAAGTTTATTTATTGGAAACCATTATAAGCTATGATAGTAAAGAACAAGTTCATTACAAGTCTGAGTTAAGAAGTACCAACTAAGTTTTTATTTTTTGCCACTCTATCTTTGACACTCTCTCGAGGGCTAAAAAATTATTCCTTAGCAAGAACATGTTATCATGACTGTTAATGAAATCAACACCATTTGAATTTTTTTATAGAAATAACGTAAGTCCTACTAGGTAATCCAAATCAGTCACACCATCCCTTGTTCCTTAGCCTTAGCTTATATCAAAGGCCACATAAACATTGCTTCTACATCCGGAGAAGCCCTAATACTAATATGATGTTGAACAGGAAGCTCAACTTTATTTTTCCTTTCATTGATGGCTTAGATAACCTAATAATTTCTAATTGGTTCCTCAAGCGCTTGTCTTCTCCAGGCTTCTAGGTTCTGCAAGGTTCATGGGCATGCACTTCCATTGTGGCACTGGTTGATTTCTCATCCACCACTCTCTTATAGCAATTTTTTATAACTATACCTTCTATTTTTATAACAATGTAGGTAAATATGTAAATGAACATAAACCAATCATATATAACAAGGAGAAACTACATATTTACAGAGTTTAGAAATAAAAAATTCAAATAAATATCCAACAATATCTATTCATGACACAAACAAAACTTATATTTTTAAAAAATAGTGTCTATAAGACATGATTAAGGTATGAATGTGATAAATTTCCTTTCAAATACAAATGAATCTTAGCGAAGTTGAAGCTATATTGTCAGAAATGAGAAATCACAACTACAATGAAAACATGACGAAAAATGATGATTAAAAAAAAAGTCAATAAAAAATGTATGTGTGTGTGTGTGTTTATATATATATATATATATATATTCACATTATAATAATTAAAATAAAATTATTTATAAAATTTTAAATTTAATATATAGTTATTAAAATAAAATATAATTCATATATATATATATATATATATATATATATATATATATATATATATATATATATATATATATAATTAATAGTATAAGAATAAATAATAATTATATTGGAATAACTAAATTAAAATTATTTCCTAAATTTTAAATTTATTATGTAACTATTAAAATAAAATATAATTTAAACGTCTAAATAAAAAAATAAAAAATAAATAAATATATATTAAAAATACTTTTAAATAAAATTAAATAAATGTTACAGAAATATTAAAAAATATTATTATATAACAATATATCGAAAACTAAACAACCTTGAACATACTAAATATATAATTAAAAAATATCAAACCTCAAACTTTTCGTTGGGAATGCATGGAAACTTTCTAAAAAGTATGCATATGTTTTAATATAAAAATTCATCATCAATGATAGCACCGTCAATTTTTTTAGCTCGTAGCCTCTGAAAAAATCTGCAGTCCTTTTGAATCATTGCAGATCGAAAGGAAACGTTGTGAAATAAGGAAGAAACGTTGTATAGTGATTAGAAATGCGACAATAGCCTCCAAAAAGGTCGTTTGCATTACGAATGTGGTTTCATCCGTTTTAATGCATAACTTTAAATATTCTTTGCATTTCTAACAACATAACATTGAAGTCAATAACTTGCTTTTGGATCAAGCCAAAATTGCTCCCATGTCATCTAGAAATGACCATGTAATTATGCCTTAAGTTGGGTTCATGGAAATAGCTCCAGATCTAACTACAACCCATTTGCTTTTGGATCAAATCAAAATTCTTCCCATGTCATATAAAAGTGACCATGTAATTATGTCTTATGTTGGGTTCATGGAAAGAGTTCCAGATCTAACTACAACCCATTGACATAATGTTCTCATCTACATTAAATTCATTATAGTCCATGTTAAGTTATAACATGGAAAACACGTGACTTAAAAATGGAATAGTTAAGTAAAAATTTAATTTGGTTAGGCCCCTTTTTTTATTAGTGCTAGTTAAGGTATTGTTTCCCTCCATATAGCTACCTTCAAATCATTGTCCCTACCATAGTTTCTTCATTATAGAATATTTTCTTTTTGATTCATATTGACAAGGATCTCCACGAGGGAACAAGTCTCTCCATCCATACAAAGGCATCATGATAAGTGGAGTTGTGTATATTGTATTTTGGAGTAATGAAAACATTTTTATTTTTAAATTTTCATATATGTGTATAGTTTTTATTTACGTATATAATTATTTTGTACTGATCTATACATTCGTAAATTTGATTAGCGAATTACATTTTTTGATCTCACTGTTATTTTATCTTGAATTTCTCTGTGCAAAGTTCTACATTTTGCCATTTTTTTACCGTAATGTTGGTATAATTTCATTTTTGGAGCATTTGTTTAGTCATATATTCCACATATAAATCTTTCTCTTTAAAATTGTGATCTAACACCTAGCTTGTCTAATTTAATTCGACTTCCAATGTCATGTGGCAATAGTGATACTTTTTTCTTAGGAAAACTTTATAACTTGATGTATTTTGTATAAAGGGAGCATGCATAACCAGTAATAATAAGGATCCTAATTATCTACTACTTAGGTTGTCATTTCTTAATCTTTATTGTATCGTAAATGCTTTTAGTTTGAATAAATCATGTAAGTTATCAGTTATCAATTACAAGTTTATCATAATAATCCAAAACTCATGCAAGAACAAATTTTTCGTAGATAAAAATAGTTGAAGGCATGATATTTGAACTTTACTTTGGGAGAATATAAAGACATGTTGAATGGATCACATATTATTAGCATTATATGTTATAATATTTATCAAGCGTAAACATACTTTTTACTTTTTGAAGGTTTTCTTTAGGAAAATTTGATTATATGCTCTATGAAGACCTAAATAAGCATTGTTTACAAGATAAGGCTACTACAATTTGATTAAGATAACTGGGCAATCTTACCTGATTTCTTTCATTTATATCAAGGAAAAATGTATTTGGAGAGGACTATGTTTTTTAAAAACTTAGTTTATTTTTTTCTTTTAATTAAATAAAACATGTAGTAGAAATGGAATAAATCTGTTAGATCAGTGAAATATGATGCTACTGATCAACATCTTTAAAATGATAATAAACACCAACAACAACAACAACAATAACAATAACAATAACAAAAAAAAAAAAAAACTTAGTTTTCCAATTTTATAATTCCATCTATCATCTGTCATAGTCATATATGTCTTTACATAGAATCAATCAACTATGATAAATTCATAGCCTCTACCCAATCTTGAATGTAAATTTAAGCATGATTAAATATATATATTTACTTCAGTTACAAACATAATCAAGATTAAAAATACTTAATTATAAATGAAGAATGTGATAGTCAAGGTCCTAGTCATTTTATTTAACTAATGATAAATAATACATATAAAATGCAAATCAACTATTAAACTTCCCAACTAAATCTAATACACTTCTTTTAATAATTTATGCTAAATTAAAAACTTGAAGTTGCTTTTAAATTATAAAAGTTTCATGTATATAATTTATTTTTTTAATGTTAAACAAGAATTGAATATTAATAAAAAAAATACAACATAAACAATTTTGAACGTAAATTTATATTAAAATTTAATTTTTTACCTCATAATCATAAAATTATATAATTTTTTATATAAATAAAAAATATATATATTCTTTTAATACAAAGACAAAATAAAAGGTAACACCCATAACACTCCAATGAATTCGTATAAACATTTGTTAAAGAATTTGAATTGTTAGAAATATATAGATGCAGATTTTGAAGATATACAAAAACAATATAATTATAGAGTATAAAAATTTAAATATTTTATGAGTATATATATATATGTTAGAAATTTATGGATGCAGACTTTTGAAGATATATGAAAATAAAATTATAAAAAATATTATATATATATATACTCTTTTAAAAATGACGCAGAGTGAAGATATATCGATAAATTGCATCCAGCTGTAAACTCTACCGTGAAATTCATCACAAAGGATGCGATTTTGGTTTGCTCATGTAAATATATGTTTCGCCGATAATTCATGCATATATAATCGATATACTGCGTCCACCTTAAAACTATTAATTATGAACACATCAAAAATATCTTACATAATATGCTTAAGCCCGATGTCATAATTCTAGTTTTCCATCGCCGGAAGCTAAACGAGAAGAGAGAGAGCACCCGCTGTGCCCTTCATAAAGGTCCACATATGCTCGATTGTTAGTGGACGTAAACAGGCGGTGCTCTCTCTCTTCTGGTTCAGACTCTAGCCAGGCCTTAATTTTCCTACGCCTCTATTCGCCTTACATCTTTACCAGCAAACAATGAAATGCAGAACGAGGGATGGGTTAATGAATCCTTTCGAGCTCTTATTTATAATCATTATGTTCGCTGTAGATGCGATTCACTAGCTGAAAAAGACAACTTTTGCGTTTGGAAATTCGTAAATTTTGGTTGTGCAATCTTAATCACAGAAAAGATTAAAGTCAGAATGACGGAAAGACTAATAATGGAAAAATTTATGGAATTGACCCATAATTTATTTTCTATTTTTTAAAACCGAGTACCGACCCAATAGTGACATGGTTTTGGTTGGCATCCATTTCTTGCGTATGGGTGTCAAGTGATCTCATCATGCCAACTTATATCGACCCGCAGTTTCAAAATGTTTTCAAGGATCCTATTATTCGGACTCCCCGTTTCACGGATACTTTTCTTTGGCATTGAAATATTATTCCGTTTCGCTTAGGCTATATATGAGACACTTGCACTCGTTATAATATTGTTTATTGATTAATATTTTTCACATAGTCAAATTTTAAATAGTATTTTATGAAAAACATCACAACGCTAATGAACTTAAAGATTTAGAGGGCAATCAGATTTAGTTATCAATAAAAATTCAAATAAGGTATTTTTGGTAAGACGATGTTTCAAGTAATATTTGTAAAATTTTTCATTTTTAAATATCAGTAATTTTATAATCATTCAATTAATTTTCTAACAAACATACATAATAAATAGTGGTTTTGAAATTGCTGATCATTATTAAGTGGAGATTTTTCCTTATCGATTGGTCTTTGTATCTTAGATGTTTCAAGAACTTTGATCTTCGAAGAGACATCTTCAAAATTGATAAAAAAGGAAATCATTGATCATGAGATCTATGAATTACAAAGCTTTTTACCCTGAGTTGGTCAGATAATAGAAATACGAGGTTTGTCTATCTTTTATTTTTTTTAATATAGAAAGAATATATATTTATGAATAATTTAAATAATAAATAACAAATCAATAGTTTAAAATAAACCTTTTTCAAATTCACCACAATATTGTCATTTTGTTAAGGACTATTTAAGAAGCCAAACCATATTTTAAGAATTAAAATATTTCAAACAACTAGGTTTCAATAAACAATCACAAGATTAAGAAGAATTGTTTCAAGTACATAACAACATTGAAGTTACAAACAAAAAAATTGTCATTGATTACAAATATATGCAGTTGATGTTTATATCATTTCTCATAGAATACATATAATAGGTTCGAATCTAGAAGGAAGGGAGATGGTATCCAAACATTATAGATCTATGAAAACAATTAAAGGTCAATAATTGTGCCAATATGATTTAATTATTCACAATTTTTAAAAAAACAAAAAAACAAAAAAACAAACATTAAAATATATATAATTTAATGATTAATAGATTAAATATATATGATAAAAGATAAAATAATTAATATGAAATAGAATTTATTAATAATAATAAATATTTTAAATAATTATAAATATCAATTAGAAGTTAGAAAGGCCATAAAATTTAACATTAAAATTGTGATATAAGTATTGGAAAGAATGTGACTTTAACATATTAATTTAAATTATATTTTAAAAAGTTTATATAATAATAAATATATAATTAATAAAATATATTTATAATTTAAAAATAAAAAATTATATATATATATATATATATATATATATATATATATATATATATTAATATTATTTAAGTAATAATAATAATAATAATAATAATAATAATAATAATAATAATAATAATAATAATAATAATAATAATAATAATAATAATAATAATAATAATAATAAT
Source organism: Torreya grandis (assembly GCA_037957365.1). NCBI lineage: Eukaryota > Viridiplantae > Streptophyta > Pinopsida > Cupressales > Taxaceae > Torreya > Torreya grandis. The sequence goes on along the minus strand of JARHVA010003936.1, from coordinate 396,592 downwards.
AGAATCATTTTAATATTAAAATAAGAATTTTTATTATAAGTAAATGATGTGATATATATTTAAAAGTAAGTAGTTTTGTTCTACTAATAAATGCATCTATAATTATTTTAAAAGGAAATAAAAAATATATTCTAAACATGCATTTAAAAATAAAATGATAAAATATAATTAATTTGTTAAAATATATTATAATTATTAATTTTCAATGTTAAATAATATATGCATCATAAATAAAAAGTGTTTTGTAAAGATTTGTAAGTTTTTATATTAGATATTTTTAGATATATACAAACAATCATAAGAATTTAATAGTATAAGTGTGCATTAAAATTAACAAGAGTTATGGTCAGATTTTAGTATCCCATTTTTTTTCTAAAAATTGAATATATAAATCTTAAATTTGAATTTCAAATTAAATTTGTAAATGTTTAAATTTATTTCGAAATATTTATGCAAAAAAAAAAAAAAAAGAAGAGAAATAGATGAAAATATAAATAATGTGGAATAATTAAGAACTCTATTTTTGTATCAATAAATTTTAAAAGAGATAGAACTTTAATAAAACATAAATATGTATTATAATTAACAACAGTCCTGATATGATACTGTTTTAATAGTTATTGTTAAAAAAAGTTTTTAAATGTATAAATCTTGAACATAAATTTCAAATTAAATGTTTGGATTTTAAATTTATTTTAAAATATTAAAAAAATAAAAGATAGATAAAAATAAAAATAACACTGAAAAATAAGAACACTATTTTTAGACGAATAAATTTTAATGGAGCTGAAACTTTCTTTCACCTGCTTTAAGAAGTTTGTTGGCGAGTGGCAAAAATAGATATGGCTAATATTTTAACTAATACATTATTTCGAGCAATACAATTTTTTATTTTTTTCATGCTAATTTTATAGAAACAGTCCCTGGTTTTTCTCAGGTAAGATTTCAAAAGCACTCGGGATCAGGTTTCCACTTTAAACCTCCTTAATTCTCTAGGTTTTAAGAAATAATGTTGGTTCCCCGCTCCAGGGGTCCACTAGGTATCCTAGTCTTTAACAATTCATCTTTCCACGTGGTTGGAGCTTGCAGCTAAGTCAAAGATGTTGATCTCCTGAACCAGGTTAGATTACTAAGGCATCTAAGCCAGGCTCATACTCTAAATAATTATATTTAGTGTTGCCCCCCCGAAGATTGAAAAGACGATATTGAAAAAAACAGCTAGCTATCCCAATATAAATAATTACAATTTAAAGTTTATATTTATATATAGTAATATAAAAAAATAATTTATTTTATTAATGTTACAAATACCAATATAAATTTAATTGATAGAGAGGATTATAATAATATTTAATGCAGCAGGTACTAACAATAAATTATTCCAAACAAATCATAGTTATTAGAGCAACATGTAAGGAGCTTTAGTAGCAATTTAGACAAGGTACAAAATGTTCTATGAGAACTATAAGAAGTGATACAAATGTTACATATTATTTCAAGACTTCCCTTGCCTGGAACGAATTGTTAATAGCCTCATTCATGTATTCTCAGCAATACTTTCCTGTAAAAGAGATTTCTTCTTCTCACCTTCTCTTTGAAAATGAGAGATAAAATAAAAAATATTTTTGGTTCTATTATATTTCAAAGCACCATCTATTTATCAAGATCATTGACAACACACAATCTCCAAAACAATAGACTGCATAATTTATAATTCCATTGTCATTAAATTTTTTATTATTTTTCATTTTGTTGATTTTCACTTTAGAATGATATCTAACATGAATAGATTTAAAACGACCTTTTTTCTATAGAATGTTTATAATTATTTAATTTATTTGTATGAATAATAAAATTAATTACTTATAATTTTATAAATGTAAATAAATAAAATATTTATTATACAATATAAAATTTAAATTAAGTGCACCTAATAATATAATGAGTAAAAATTATAAACACCAACAGAAAATACATGCTACCTTACCAGTAGGGACAACTAGAGGGTCTAGAAACATTATTAATGCTTTTGAAAGACCCATAAGTACCATCAACGCAAACTTTATATATTTTGAGTTGATTTTTAAAAAAGAGAGAGAAGAAGATGTGAAGACATGGTGGCAATCAATAAACATGATAATAATAATCAATTTAGATCAATATTTGAGAAGTATATAAATATTTTAAAATAATATAATTTTATAATTAATAAATTTTTAGGATAAATTTTTAATTCACATTTTATTTATTTTAATGTAGGTCTTAAGTATGAAAACATAAAATTAAATATATGATTAATATATAATTTTGAAAAAATGTATTTATAAAATAGAAGACAATGTACCTAAAAAATTACAAAAACATTATTATTATTTTTTTTATGCACATGTGTTTGAGTAATAAATATTAATAATATAGTGAATTTTAAAAAGTGACAACAAGATGCCTCATTTTAATGGCAGAAACATAAAATTATATTGAAAAATTGTTTAACTCTAAAATTTAATAAAATTTTAAACAAAATTATGAATACAATATTTGATAATATTATAAATGAGATAAAAATAAATTTTAAATACTATTTGAAATACAAATCTTGATTAAAATCCTAAATATGATGTAATATCAATCAGAATTGGAGTTAGACATTCTTATCATATATAAACTTTGACAACTGAATTATAAAACATGAATACTATGAAATTTGTGTTAAATATCCTATTTAATATTGTAATTTGCTTGCCTCAATATAACATGCTTTTGAGTGTGATTTGTAGGACATAACTTTATCCTAATGATATGAAGGTTGAAATTGTAAAACTAATATGCCAAAGAAAGTATTTGAATTAAGATATAAATTTACATTATTTGTGTGCCAAAGTTATTCACAATTTGGCAGAATGTAGATTGAAAAAGGTTGCTGGTATCCTTTTTACATCCTCTCAGCAGGTTTCTTCAAGCTCAGTTGTGATGAAATTTGCAAGGTAATTTGATTTATTACATAGTTGGATATCGTCAAAGATTATGTGGGATATTTAATTTGGGTCACGTCAATAAAATTACATGATGGTACTAGAGGCAAAATATTAAGTCATGGTCTCCATAATCCATCTTCTTGTTCAATGTAAAATTGACGACCTAATAATTAAAGTAGTCTCCTTTGTAATTATTTACATGATTTGGAATGTGACTTGTGATAATTAAAATATAGAATACATTACTCACAATATTCAAGGAGTTTCAAGAGATTTTGAATCCTCATGCATCATACATTGTTTTAGAGAAGCAAATAAAGTGGTCGAGTTTCTTGGAGATGGAGGAGTTGATCAACAAGAACATAAAAACATGTACACTATCCTTGTTGGTTGGCCTAGAACAGCAGTCCTAAGCTAAAGATCGTTCTGTTAAACCCAAAACATAAGCCCTCGAATAGTGGCTTCCCAAAATGCAAAGGTGTAGATTAATTTATATATATTATTAATTGTCTATAATTCTGTAAAATCAACTCTGGATTTTAGATTTTTCGGGATCTCCTTTGGATGGTGGGAGATGTGATGATTGCCATGAAGAATCAAGTTGTTTTTAAAATATTAGTTCGCTTTCAACTGCATTTATTGTGATTGGCCTCTCAAATGGCAGGGATGGCTTTAGTTTAAATTGACGACTTGCTAACATTTTGTCCAATTTTTTAGTGTTCAGCAGTGAAGGCAAGGGATTTTTTTGGTCTTGTTTCTTTTTCCGTATCGCTTCCTCCCTTGCCAACATGTGCCCTTCTAGATCGTTTCCGTGGCTATATATGTATGGGCTTTATAGGAAGATGGCATTTAGATCAAGTATCAAAAGGAGAGGCTGACAATTATCTTTAATGTCTAATCTAGTGATGTTCTTCAAGCCATCAAGGTTGTTCTGGGTATCGATTACATGGAGCGGTGCGATCGGTAGCTAATTATGTGGTTACCTCGATTTTACTATAAATCTAATGGCTTTGCTCCCTTGATAGATAGGATATCTCTATTTTACTATAAATATAATGTCTTTTCTCCCTAGAAAAGGCAGACGCCATACTAATTCTGAAAAAATCGTTAAAAAGGACCAACGTGCATGTCCGATCAAGCCATTCAAATCTTTTGACACTGAAATCTCTGGCGACCTCGCAATTGTGCATTGGGAAGTAAGGGAAGTATTGTCTGTGGTTCCTTTCAAAGAACTTGAATCGCACTTTATCAAGCTGGTAGATATTGTGCTTCACGTGCTAGGTCTTTCAGTGCAATGAAAAGTTTCGATGGTGCAGTGGAAGCTATTGTCCATGTTAATTCAACTTCCCTAGTGAAACAAATTCTTTTGTCTCATTACTTGGATAATAAGGCGTCTCAGTTGGCGACCAGGGATGCTAACAAACAAAGCTACACTTGTTGATGGAGCCTCTAAGTATAAGGCCAGAGCCTGCAGGTGGAGGTGTCTCCTCTTCTAGCATTGGAACATATTTGCAGACCATGCGGATGTATTGATTTTGGGTATAATGATGGCTGAAGGCATCTGATAGGCATCTTTTTGAACACATGTAGTTGGGAATTTTGTCTCAGTTCGTAGTTTTGTTTTTTTTTTTTTTTTTTTTTTTATTATTATTAAGTTTTTTACGAAAATATCCCTTTGTAGGTTCTAGGAATTAGGTTTCTACTGATGTTTCCTCTTCGAGGTTTTTGGTTGGTTATATTTTGACCTAACATTGTACTAGTTGTAATTGTAGCTCCCGCAACGAGGGGGTTCTATTTTTTTAAATTGATCTTGAACGTTTATGTTGGGCCTTGTGCAAACCTTAACACTTTTTTAAGTATATATATGAATGATATAGGATTACATTTTTATTATATATTAAAATGTAATTTTGTAGGTATATATGTTATAAAAAATAATTCTACATATGGGCCTATGATGTATGGATTGTAAGATCAAGAAAACAACGTATCGTATGTGTTGAAGTTCTATGTGGAGCGAGACTAATATCCCTCATATGGGTTTAAGATATAATAAATATAGCATCAACATTATAAAATAATGTAGTGCATAATGTTAATATATGTTTGACCTTCTTTACCACTATCAAAATGTTATATGGCACGAGTGTTGGAAGAGCAAGAAATTAAATAAAATCGTGTGTATGTGTGTGGGGAAACACAGTGATAACACAATATATTAGACCCAATTTCTCATTTTCCCTCATTCTCATAAATCATTCATGGGTACAATGAATATAAGCAATTCTTATCTTTTTTAACTCAGATTATGATTGTAATGATTACATGTTATTTTTATCTAATATAGAAAGGCCTCTAAAAGTAGTAATCATAAGCATCAAATCATTATTTAATAATAATAATAATGAAATTAATATTGAAATATCTTCAACATTCATTAATGTTTAAATTTGTTGAATGTTTGATTTAAGTGGTTTCCATATGTCATTTTTTTCACACACATTCAATGTTGTCATCGTTGCCATCCCTACCTTCGTATGGAGGTGCACACTATCACTATCCTAATAAGTAGGGTGCATCCTTTGGATGGAATTTGAATGAATATCAGCTTTGAAAATTTCCATGGAGAATAAATATATATTGTGCAGGGTAAATTTTATGACATAGATTGTTAAAAAATAACTCGATATCCTCATATAAATCCATGCGTACATTATACAATCTTACTCATATAAATCCACACGTACATTATATAATCTTACTTGGAACAAGCAGTGAATAGAAAAATCTCAATGGTGTTATCACATCTGAAGAAAAATAAAATGATCCTTTTAATGATATTTATACACCTTTAAAAGGTTTTGTTTGCACCATATGTGTTTAGAATACTATTATTGCTACTATTCTTAGGTCTAAACACTTGGTTACACATGTGCTTCCCATCAATATACATTCAAATTTAATCATTAAGTTCGTGGAAACGTTTGATATTTATATATGTACCTTGGCCTATTCTTCATTTGGTTAACTTTAAATTTATATGAGATACTAATCCAAAAATTAGAAGCTTTGGTTGAAAGATAATTCAACAAACAAGAGAAATAGAATAACAAAAATGCTATCTTTGAGAAGAGATGTTTTATTATTCAAATTTATCGATCCAAACATATGCCTATCTCTGATAAGAGATGTTTGATTTATATTTTAGGTTGCATCTTCATTTATACACATTTTGAAGGTAGGAGGAGGATGTGGGACGTCACCAATTTGAAAGGAGATTAAGTGGTTTGACTTCCATGATTCACAACAATACAAAATTCAAAGACTTATTATTTTTAAAAACTTACTATTTTTAGACTGCACTACTAAAATTAAAATTTGGGACACTTCTATTTTGTTTTTGGGGTTCAAAAGCCATCGAGAAAAGCTTGTGCCATCTCACGGTGTTCCCCTCATTATTATATTTCCAATGATTCAAACGGATAGTAAAATAGAGCTATGGTGCAAAAGTTATGGCTCCCAGATGTTTTACCACCAATTGGGGTAGAACCATCACACAAACTGTCACCTAAAATATTGCTAAGATCATATCCTTCACTATTATACAAATTGTCTTAAAATTAATTTGAACATCATTTAAACATTCTTATTTTATTTATATATCCTTGTTAGCCCAATTCTAATAGTCTTTGACCTTTGTGGGTAGGACTGCACTAGGTTGGATAAGGTTGCATTATGTCCTTGTCCACTACTGTGCTCTTGTCCTTTACTCTCTAATTGTATCTTTCTGAATTTGGGATGTTTCATATTGACAATCCTCTGATTTTATAAATATCAGTTAATATAAATTTTCTAAATAGTATTCTATATAAGCACTTCAGGATCATTAAAAATACATCTAGCAATGACTTGGAATATATACTACATGTTAAGTAAAAATGCACTATCTTTCAAATTAGGGCATACAATTATTCTAAAAGTCATAGGCCAAATTTGATGTTATTTTATTACATGTCAAGGGCACTCATTATGAGACATCCAATTTAAACTATCTAATTGCATTCATTTAGAAAATATGAAGATTCAGAAATGCATTTTAAGATCAATAACTACAATGACCTAAGGCCCTTTTAGGCTATGTAGGAAATACTAAAATCATGCAGATGTTAGATAGTAAAGTGTAAAACAAAGACCCCAGAAAAGGAAAAAAGATAAATAAAGATGACAAAAGATAAATAAAAAATAAAATAAATTGAAATACAAATACAAAAATGTATAAAATGTTTATACCATTTTCAAATAAAATATTGTAACATTTATTAACTTCCATTACTTTTGAAAAAATTAAGATTTGGCTTACTGACAATTAAAATTTGAGAAATGATAGCCCGCAAAAAGGTGGCATGAGAGGATTGTACGTAACCCACATAAATGTGGCATGAAAGGATTGTAAGAGAAACAATGGTAGTAGGATATCATTTCATACATGTAAAATGTTACAAAAATCTTTAGTAGACATAGATTTCAAAGATTGTAAGTTATGTAAGAACCACTTACATTAAGTGAAGGTATCATTAAAAAAATAAGAAAGGTATATATTTTGTTGTTTAATATATTATAATAATGTTTTATACTTATGTTTTTAGGATGTTTATGTCCATTTGAATTATGCTATAGAGTGTGATCTCATGTCTAGTGTAGACTAGGAATTTGACTCATGAGAGTATGATTAGTATTTTGTTAGTCTCAAAACGAAATCAAAGTGAAATAAACATAATAACATAACATCTTAGGCCTAGTTACTAGGGGAGCTTTGTTAAGAAAACAAAAATGGAAACACAACTAAAACATGAAATAAGAACTTCCTTCACCTACTTTGTATGCTCTAAAATGTTTGTTAGAGTGGCTTGCTCAGTTTGTTCTCATGAATTCTACATCAATGGAAGCTTGGCTACCTCCATCTCTCCTTGGAAGCTTGTGTGGTTTTGGCTTGGCTTGGATTGGATCAATATTTTAGCATTATGACATTAATTTGCAAGAAGCTTTGGAATCAATTCAGCATTAACTAGGCATGGAAAGGCTTTTATGAGGCATGCGAGGCATGAATATGATATTTTATACATTTATGGTTTGTGTATGCCAGCCCATAGGATGATGTCATTTGATGATGCAGCTAATGACAAATGATTTTCAATAAATATTTATTCAACAAGCTAAATGAAAATTAACTTAAGGCCTTAACATGTTTTAATTATCCTAATACATGATTAGTCAACTTTGATGCAAATCTTGGCAATTGGTGCACAAATTAATCAAATTGGTCAGAATGTCTTGGTATTGGCCCAAAATTTGAATGGATTGGAATTAGAATTCAATATTAGATGTGTTGGAATTTTTATCCCATTTAGGATGTTGTCAATGTAAAATAACAAAAAACATGTGTCTCATACAATAAATTTGATATAAAACAACAATCTAGAGCACCTAGGTGCAAAAATGCCATTTTGACTCAAAATAATTAGTCAAAGTTAGCTGGCCCATAAATTTTGTTACCCCATTTAACGATACCTTAGAAGAAATAGGCACTTGAATATGTCAGTGTCAAAGCTTTTAATGTGTTTTAGTGTTTTTGGACAAAATTATGCATTTTAGTAAAAATTGGTCAAAAAACATGATTGAAGATCATCGATGACAAGTTTTAGATGTCTACACCTAAAGTCATGGGTTATATTAACTCTATTGGTTATTACATAACTCTATGCATATGGAAACAAATCTAAAACATTTAAATTTTAAACTAAAACGTAGCCATTTCATTTCTAAAAATTTTGAAAACTATATATTGAATAAATTCATACTATGTTTCATTTCTAAAGCAAAGAGTCACATTAGTTTTAAGTGGAAAAAGAAACTAGTCTATTTTAGTTTTAATAAAATCAATTTTTTTAGGTTCCATGACTTATAAAACAAACTCACTCAAAGCATAACATACCTTTTACATATAATGCCATGGTATGGTTATTAAAAATAAATCAATGGCTTAAGAGTCTAATGTTATGTTGTCCATTTAGGAATAATGACTCTCTCAATATGTGTTGAGAACAAATTATTCTCAATAATTTTGTTTTGGGATGTCATTTGAACTTAAATATACGATGTCAAAATAAAAGACATGGTTTCTATGTAATTTAAATACCAATACAATTAAATCAAATTTGTGTGTATAAGATTAGCATAAAGTCATGTAAATTAACATAACTATTACCATAAAACTATATGAATAATTAAAATTTGCATATGCAAATATATATTTAAACAATAATATATAAAGAGATCTTAAGAAATCTAATTATGAAAAACGTATTGAACTTAATTTTTTTTTCAGTATAAAACAATTATTTTATTCTCAATAATAATTATAAGAATTTATAATGCATATTTTAAAGTATATTATAAAAAAATATAACAATAAATTGTTGCAAACATTAAAATATAAAATTCTGAATATCAAATATTCATTTAAATATTGTATAAATATAAGTCTATTTAATCAATAGATAATAAATACTTATTTGTTTAGTTCTTTTTGCAATAAAACTTTGTAAAATAAATTATTTATGCAAACAAAATTAGTATTCACAATAATAATCACATAAATACATTTTTTATTTTTAATACATATAACATACATAATATTTATTCAAACCTAATCAATCTCACCCTTTATATTCTCTTGACGCTCTAAATATTTTTCCTCCATCTTTAAAATTTATTAACTTAAGCAAAATCCAAAATATCATAAATTTTTAATGGTCCCTGCCACATTACAAACTCTGAAATCACCAATCATATAAGTTGAAATACAATATATGGTAATAAGTATAAAATTTGGCATTAAGTCTAAATACAAATATGGAAATATTCCCTATCTATTATTTAAGAATATTCATGTACATTTACTGGAGCTTCAACACATGGCGATTTTGTTCATAATTTTTGTTAGAATTATTGGTGATCTTCCGAAATTGTTATTTACTTATAATTTATATTTTTATAATTAATATTTACTTAGCATATGTCAGTTGGAGAGTTGTTATAGTTTTGGTTTTACTAAAGTGGAGTGCTCGAATTCTATTATTATGTTTTAGTTTAAATTTATAGTGTAAAATATAGATTAAATGCAGAGTGGATATAAGGTCCTAAATAACCGGGGTAGATTCGTTCCAAACAATAGTCATGGAAAAGACGTGTGAAACTGTGCATGGAAGGCAATTTACTAGTTATTAGGATGATTGCAATGATATAAACAAAACAAGGAGTAGCATTCATCACACTCTTGATTCCAATGTGTGAACTAGTGATCTGAATTTGCTCAACTACTATAGCGCAAATGTACTCAACTATTATTATGTTTTCAGCAATCAATAAAAAAATTATTTCTTAAAATTTCAGGTATAGCTTTTTGGCACATCATCTACTATCCACCAAATACAATTTTCTAATTCCAAAAGTATAACAGACAATTATAAGCTAAATAAAGCATTCAAATGCATGAGCATATATAGCTTCAAGTATACCATACAATCAAGTGCCAACAGACATTTGCTTCTTGCTATATAGTTAAGTAGACAAATATATCTTGTTATATCGGAAATTAAACTTTATTTATTTGAAACCATTATAAGCTATGACAGTAAAGAACAAGTGCATTACAGGTCTGAGTTAAGAAGTACCAACTGAGTTTTTGTTTTTCGCCACTCTATCTTTGACACTCTCTCGAGGGCTAAAAAATTATTCCTTAGCAAGAACAAGTAATCATGATTGTTAATGAAATCAACACCATTTGAATTTTTTATAGAAATAACGTAAGTCCTACTAGGTAATCCAAATCAGTCACACCATCCCTGGTTCCTTAGCCCTAGCTTATATCAAAGGCCACATAAACATCGCTTCTAAATCCGGAGGAGCCCTGATACTAATATGATGTTGAACAGGAAGCTCAACTTTATTTTTCCTTTCACCGATGGCTTAGATAACCTAAAAATTTCTAATTGGTTCCTCAAGCACTTGTTTCTCCACACTTCTAGGTTCTGCAAGGTTCATGGGCATGCACTTCCATTGTGGCACTCCCTGATTTCTCATCCACCGCTCTCTTATAGCAATTTTTTATCGCCATACCTTCCATTTTTATAACAATGTAGGTAAATATGTAAGTGAACAACATAAACCAATCATATATAACAAGGAGAAACTACATATTTACAGAGTTCAAAAATAAAAAATTCAAATAAATATCAGACAATAAGATCTATTCATGACACAAACAAAACTTATAATTTTTTAGAAATAGTGTTTATAAGACATTATTAAGGTATGAATATGATAAATTTCTTTTCAAATACAAATGAATCTTAGCAAAGTTGAAGCTATGTTGTCAGAAATGAGAAACGAGAAATCACAACTATAACGAAAACACGACAAAAAATGATGATTACAAAAATGCCAATAAAAAACGTATGTATATTTATGTGTGTGTATATATATAATTAATAGTATAAAAATAAATAATATTCACATTATAATAATTAAAATAAAATTATTTATTAAATTTTAAATTTATTATAAAATTATTAAAGTAAAATATAATTCATGTATATATAATTAATAGTATAAAAATAAATAATAATTATATTATAATAACTAAATTAAAATTATTTCTAAAATTTTAAATTTATTATGTAACTATTAAAATAAAATATAATTCAAACGTCTAAATAAAAAATAAAAAAAATAATAAATATATATTAAAAAATACTTTTAAATAAAATTAAATAAATGTTACATAAATATTAAAAAATATTATTACATAAAAATATATCGAAAACTAAACAACCTTTAACATACTATATATATAATTAAAAAATATTAAACCTCAAACTTTTCGTTGGGAATGCATGGAAACTTTCTAAAAAGTATACATATGTTTTAATAGAAAAATTCAGCGGCAATGATAACACAGTCAATGTTTTTAGCTGGTAGCCTCTGAGAAAATCTGCAGTCATTTTGAATCCTTGCAGATTGAAAGGAAACGTTGCGAAACAAGGAAGAAACGTTGTATAGTGATTAGAAATGCGACAATGCTCTCTAAAAAGGTCATTTGCATTATGAATGCGATTTCGTCCGTTTTAACGCATAACTTTAAATATTCTTTGCATTTCTGACAACATAACGTTGAAGTCAACAACTTGCTTTTGGATCAAGTCAAAATTGTTCCCATGTCATCTAGAAATGACCATGTAATTATGTCTTAATGGAAATAGTTCCAGATCTCACTACAACCCATTTGCTTTTGGATTAAATCAAAAGTCTTCCAATGTCATATAAAAGTGACCATGTAATTATGTCTTAAGTTGGGTTCATGGAAAGTGCTCTAGATCTAACTACAATCCATTGACATAATGTTCTCATCTACATTAAATTCATTATAGTCCATGTTAAGTTATAACATGGAAAACATGTGACATAATATTGGAATAGTTAAATAAAAATTTAATTTAGTTAGTTCCTTTTTTATTAGTGCTAGTTAAGGTATTGTTTTCCTGCATACAGCTGTCGTCAAATCATTGTCTTTACCATAGTTTCTTCCTTATAAAATATTTTCTTTTTGATTCATATTGACAAGGATCTCCACGAGGGAACAAGTCTCTCCATCCATACAAAGGCATCATGATAAGTCGAGTTTTGTATATTTTATTTGGGAGTAATGGAAAGATTTTTATTTTTAAATTTTCATATATGTGTATAGTTTTTATTTACATATATAATTATTTTGTATTGATCTATGCATTCGTAAATTTGATTAGAGAATTACATTTTTTGATCTCACTGTTATTTCATCTTGAATTTGTCTGTGTAAAGTTCTGCATTTGCCATATGTGTATCGTAGTGTCGGTATAATTTCACTTTTGTAGCATTTGTTTAGTCATATATTTCACATATAAATCTTTCTCTTTAAAATTGTGATCTAACACCTAGCTTGTCCACTTTGATTCGACTTCCCATGCCATGTGGCAATAGTGATAATTTTTTCTTAGGAAAACTTTATAACTTGATGTATTTTATATAAAGGGAGCATGCATAACCAGTAATAATAAGGATCCCAATTATCTACTAGTTAGGTTGTCATTTCTTAATCTTTATTGTCTTGCAAATGTTTTTAGTTCAAATAAATCATGTAAGTTATCAGTTATCAATCACAACAAGTTTATCATAATAATTCAACACTCATGCAAGAACAAATTTTCTGTAGATAAAAATAAATGAAAGCTTGATATCGGAACTTTACTTTGGAAGAATATAAAGACATGTTGAATGGCTCAAATATTATTAGCATTATATGTTATAATATTCATCAAGCGTAAACATACTTTTTACTTTTTGAAGGTTTTTCTTTAGAAAGTTTTGATTATATGCTCTATGAAGACCTAAATAAGCATTGTTTACAAGACAGGGCTACTACAATTTGATTTAGATAATTGGGCAATATTACTTGATTTCTTTCATTTATTTCAAGGAAAAATGTATTTGAAGAGGATTAAGTTTTTTCAAAAATTAGTTGATTTTTTTCTTTTACTTAAATACAACATGTAGTAGAAATGGAATAAATCTGTCAGATCAGTTAAATCTGATACTACTAATCAACATCTTTAAAATGACAATAAACACCACCACCAAGAACAACAACAATAACAATAACAATAACAAAAAAAAAAAAAAACTACTTTGTTTTCCAATTTTATAATTCCATCTACCATCTATTACAGTCAAATATGTCTTTAGATAGAATCAATCAACTATGCTAAATCCATAGCCTCTACCCAATCTTGAATGTAGATTTAAGCATGACTAAATATATGTTTACTTCAATAACAAACATACTCAAAATTAAAAATACTTACCTATAAATGAAGAATGTGATAGTCAAGGTGCTAGTCATTTTATTTAACTAATGATAAATAATACATATAAAATGCAAATCAACTATTAAACTTCCCAACATAATCTAATACACTTCTTTTAATAATTTATGCTAAATTAAAAACTTTAAGTTACTTTTAAATTATAAAAGTTTCATGTGTATCATTTATTTTTTTAATGTTAAATAAGAATTGTAAATTAATAAAAAAAAACAACCATAAACAATTTTAAACGTAAATTTATATTAAAACTTAATTTTTTATCTCATAATCATAAAATTATATATATATATATATATATATATATATATATATATATAAAAAATAATATAAAGTAATACCCATAACACTCCAAGGAAACATTCGTATAAACTTTTGTTAAAGAATTTAAATTGTTAGAAATATATAAATGCAAAATTTGAAGATATATGAAAAAAAATATAATTATAAAGTACAAAAATTTAAGTATATATGTGTGTGTGAGAAATTTATGGATGCAGATTTTGAAGATATATGAAAATAAAATTATAGAATATAAAAATTTAAATATTTTACGTATATATCCAGCTGTAAACTCTTTCCCGTGAAATTCATCACAAATGATGCGATTTTAGTTTGCTCATATAAATATATATTTCGCCGATACTTCATGCATATATAGTCTTACCAATCGATATACTGCGTCCACCTTAAAACTATTAATCATGAACACTTCAAAAATATCTTACATAATTTGCTTAAGCCCCATGTGATAATTCTGGTTTTCCATCGCCGGAAGCTAAACGAGAAGAGAGAGAGCACCTGCTGTGCCCTTCATAACGGTCCACATATGGTCGATCGTTAGTGGACGCAAACAGGCGGTGCTCTCTCTCTTCTGGTTCAGACTCTAGCGAGGCCTTAATTTTCCTACACCTCTATTCGCCTTGCATCTTCACCAGCAAACAATGAAATGCAGAACGAGGGATGGGTTAATGAATCCTTTCGAGCTCTCATTTATAATCATTATGTTCGCTGAAGATGCGATTCACTAGCTGAAAAAGACTTCTTTTGCGTTTGGAAATTCGTAAATTTTGGTTGTGCAATCTTAATCACAGAAAAGATTAAAGTCAGAATGACGGAAAGATTAATAATGGAAAAATTAATGGAATTGACACATAATTTATTTTCTATTTTTTAAAACCGAGTACCGACCGAATAGTCACATGGTTTTGGTTGGCATCCATTTCTTGCGTATGGTTGTCAACTGATCTCATCATGCCAACTTATATCGACCCGCAGTTTCAAAATGTTTTCAAGGATCCTATTATTCTGACTCCCCGTTTAACGGGTACTTTTCTTTGGCATTGAAATATTATTCTGTTTCGCTTAGGCTATATATGAGACACTTGCACTTGTTATAATATTGTTTATTGATTAATATTTTTCACATAGTCAAATTTTAAATAGCATGTTTGATCGGTAAGAATTCATGAAAAACATCACAACGCTAATGAGCTTAAAGATTTAGAGGGCAATCAGATTTAGTTATCAATAAAAATTCAAATAAGGTATTTTTAGTAAGACGATGAAACTATGATGTTTCAAGTGATATTTGAAAAACTCTTCATTTTCAAATATCTGTAATTTTATAATCATTCAATTAATTTTCTAACAAACATATATAATAAATAGTGGTTTTGAAATTGCTGATCATTATTAAGTGGAGGTTTTTTCTTATCAATTGGGCTTTTTATCTTAGGTGTTTCAAGAACTTTGATCTTCGAAGAGATATCTTCAAACTTGATAAAAAAAGGAAATCATTGATCATGGGATCTATGATTTACAAAGCTTTTTAGGGTGAGTTGGTCAGATAATAGAAATAAGAGGTTTGTCCATCTTTTTTTTTTTTTTTTTTTAAAGTTTTAAATTTAGAAAAAATATATAGTTATGAATAATTTACAAAATAAATAAAAAATCAATAGTTTAAAATAAACCTTTTTCAAATTCACTACAATATTTTCACATTGTTAAGGACTATTAAAGAGGCCAAACCATATTTCAAGAATTAAAATATTTCAAACAACTAAGTTTCAATAAACAATCACAAAATTAAGAAGAATTGTTTCAAGTACATAACAACATCAAAGTTACAAACCAAAAAAATTGTCGTCAATTACAAATATATGCAATTGATGTTTATATCATTTCTCATATAATATATATAATAGGTTAAAATCTAGAAGGAAGGGAGATGGTATCCAAACATTATAGATCTATGGAAACAATTAAAGGTCAATAATTGTGCCAATATGATTTAGTTATTCACAATTCAAAAAAAAATTAAAATTAAAATATATATAATTTAATGCTTAATTGATTAAATATATATGATAAAAGATAAAATAATTAATATTAAATAGAATTTCATAATAATAATAAATATTTCAAATAATTATAAATATCAATTATAAATTAGAAAGGCCATAAAATTTAGCATTAGAATTGTGATATTAATATTGGAAAGAATGCGACTTTAACATATTAGATTAAATTATAATTTAAAAAAATTATATAATAATAAATATATAATTATATATATATATATATATATATATATATATATATATATATATATATATATATATAATTAATAAGTAATAATAACTCTGTATTAATATTATTCAAGTTTTTAAATTTATAAAATTGATAATAATAATAAAATATTAAAATGATATCATACATATGATGTAATATTAAATTAAATGTATATCATATAATAAATTATGATTATATATATATATATATATATATATATATATATATATATATATATATATATATAGAATTATTTTAATTTTAAAATAGGAATTTTTATTATTTTTTAATAAGTAATTGATGTTATATAAATTAAAAGTAAGTAGTTTTACTTTAATAATGATTGTATTTATAATGATTTTAAAATGAAATAAAAATTATATTCTAAACATGCATTTAAAATTAAAATGATAAAATATAATTAATTTTTAAATATATATTATAAATATTAATTTTCAATGTTAAATAATATATGCACCATAAATTAAAAGTGTTTTGTAAAGATCTTTAAGGTTTTATATTAGATATTTTGAGATATCTACAGACAATCATTAGAATTTAATAGTATAAGTGTGCATTACAATTAACAAGAGTTATGATTAGATTTTAGTATCTTTTTTTTTCTAAAAATTGAATATATAAATATTAAACATGGATTTCAAATTAAATGTTTAAATGTTTAAATTTATTTCGAAATATTTTCAAAAAAAAAAAAATAAGAAATAGATAAAAATATAAATAACGCGGAAAAAATAACAATTCTATTTTTGTATCAAGAAATTTTAGAGGAGATAGAACTTTAATATAATAACATAAATATGTATTATAATTAACAACAATCCTAATACTGTTTTAATACTTATTGTTAAAAAAAATATTTAAATGTATAAATCTCAAACATAAATTTCAAATTAAATGTTTGGATTTTAAATTTGTTTTAAAATATTAAAAAAATAAGAGATGGAAAAAATAAAAATAACACTGAAAAAATATGAACTCTATTTTTAGACGATTAAATTTTAAGGGAGCTGAAACATTCCTTCACCTGCTTTAAGAAGTTTGTTAGCGATTGGCAAAATCAGATATGAGTAATAATTTGACTAATACATTATTTCGAGTAATACATTTTTTTTTTTTCATGCTAATTTTATAGAAACAGTCGCTGGTTTTTCTCAGGTAAGATTTCAAAAGCACTCGGGATAAAGTTTCCACTTTAAACCTCCTTAATTCTCTATGTTTTAAGAAATAATGTTGGTTCCCCGCTCCCTTGGTCCACTAGGTATCCTAGTCTTTAACAATTTATCTTTCCACGTGGTTGGAGGTTGCAGCTAAGTCAAAGATGTTGATCTCCAGAACCAGGGTAGATTACTAAGGCATCTAAGCCAGGCTCATACTCTAAATAATTATATTTAGTGTTACTCCCGAAGATTGAAGAAAACAGCTCGCTATCCCTGAAATGACCATAAATGTGTAGTGCGGCTCTGAGCTAATATTAGGTGCCAAAACTAGTCGTGGAAGTCAAATCATTTCCAAATTTATTGATACCATGGTTTCAGTTGTCCCACAATGATGGTTTTATAGGATTATCAGAAAAAATTGAGTCTGGAAAGTCAGATAGGTTTATGTTTCATCAAATACACGATATAATGGGAAGAAACACCTACAGAATAATTAGAAGAGAAGAACAGTCTTGGCACTTATTGTTTGTACGTGTAACTTGATGCAATTTTCGTATTAAGATTTCAGAAGTAATAAAATTTGTTTCCCACAAATAATGATTATTTTTTCCGATAAAAACAACACAAGGCAACAAATTTACTCAAATATATTTCTCACAGGCAATACCATGTGACCAGAGCCTTTTCCTACAGGATTGACCTTCTCCTTGTCTAACGTCCGTCCTCCATAAAAAACGAAAACAGAATGAGGCAGTAACAAACAAGGTAAAGCCACAACTTACGGAAGCTCTTGCATACACAACGCAATAGTGGGCAAGATTGGGTAGATCAGATCTTGTTAATATCATTTTATTTTTCATAATAGTATTCAAAATACCAACTACTTTATCATCGTTTGCGTTTTTTAGTTTGGCAGACTATAATTGTTATTCAATTTTGATGATACATCTGATGTTTTTGGATAGTGCGGAGTAGTTTTTAAAATTTTAATATGAAAATAAATTTACTTTTTCTTAGAAATTTGTTATGTCACATTTTTTTTTAATTAATTACATATTAAAAAATATATTATTTATTCATTTTTTATAATATTATAATTTAAATTTTATATTTATATTTAATAATATAAAAAAATAATTTATTTTATTAATGTTACAAATTCCAATATAAATTTAGTTGATAGGGAGGATTATAATAATACTTAATGCAGTAGGTACAAACAATAAATTCATCCAAATAAATCATAGTTATTACGGCGACATGTAAGGAGCTTTAATAGCAATTCAGACAAAGCACAAAATGTTTTATGAAAATTATAAGAAGTGATACAAATGTTACATATTATTTGAAGACTTCCCTTGACTGGAACCAATTGTTAATAGCCTCATTCATACATTCTCAGCAATACTTTCCTGTAAAAGAGATTTCTTATTGTCACGTTCTCTTCGAAAATGAAATATAAAATAAAAAATATTTTTGGTTCTACTATATTTCAAAGCACCATCTATTTATCAAGATCATTGACAACAAACAATCTCCAAAATAGTAAACTGCATAATTTATAATTCCATTGTCATTAAAAATTTTATTATTTTTCATTTTGTTGATTTTCACCTTAGAATCATATCTAACATGAATAGATTTAAAATGATTTTTTTACTATAAAATGTTTATAAGTATTTAATTTATTTGTATGAATAATAAAATTAATTAATTATAATTTTATAAATGTAAATAAATAAAATATTTATTTATTATACAATATTAAATTCATATTAAGTGCAGCTAATAATATAATGAGTAAAAATTATAAACACCACCAGAAATACATGCAACCTTACCAGTAGGGACCACTAGAGGGTCTAGCAACATTATTAATGATTTTCAAAGACCCATAAGTACCATCAATGCAACCTTTATATATTTTGAGATGATTTTCAAAAAAGAGAGAGAAGAAGACATGGAGACATGGTGGAAATCCATAAACATGATAATAATAATCAATTTAGATCATTATTTGAGAAGTATATAAACATTTTAAAATAATATAATTTTATAATTAATAAAGTTTTAGAATAAATTTTTAATTCACATTTTCTTTACTTTAATATATAATTTTGAAATAATGTATTTATAAAATAGAAGCCAATATACCTAAAAAAATTACAAAAACATTATTATTATTTTTTTATGCACAAGTGTTTGAGTAATAAATATTAATAATATACCTAAAAAATTACAAAAACATTAATATATTTTTTTTTATGCACAAGTGTTTGAATAATAAATATTAATAATATAGTGAATTTTGAAAACTGACAACAAGATGCCTCATTTTAATGGCAGAAACATAAAATTTTATTAAAAAATTGTTGAACTCTAAAATTTAATAAAATTTTAAACAAAATTATAAATACAATATTTGATAATATTATAAATAATATAAATATAAATTTTAATTACTATTTGAAATACAAATCTTGATTACAATCCTAAATATGATGTAATATCAATCAGAATTGGAGTTAGACATTTTTATCATATATAAACTTTGGCAACAGAATTATAAAACATGAATACTATGAAATTTGTGTTAAATATCCTATTTAATATTGTAATTTGCTTGCCCCAATATAACATGCTTTTGAGTTTGATTTGTAGGATATAACTTTATCTTTTTGATATGTAGGTTGAACTTGTAAAACTCATATGCCAAAGAAAGTATTTTAATTAAGATATATATTTACATTATTTGTGTGCCAAAGTTATTCACAATTTGGCAGATTGTAGATTGAAAAAGGTTGCTGGTCTCTTTTTTACATCCTCCCAGCAGGTTTCTTCAAGCTCAGTTATGATGAAATTTGCACGGTAATTTGATTTATTACATAGTTTGATATACCATCAAAGATTATGTGGGATCTTTAATTTGGGTCACGTCAATCAAATTACGTGATGGTACTAGAGGCAAAATATTATGCCATTGTCTCCATAATCTATCTTCTTGTGCAATGTAAAATTGAGGACTTGATAATTAAAGTAGTCTCCTTTGTAATTATTGACATGATTTAGAATGCGATTTCTGATAATTAAAATTTAGAATACATTATTTACAAAATTTAAGGAGTTTCAAGAGATTTTGAATCCTCGCGCATCATACATTGTTTTAGAGAAGCAAATAAAATGGTAGAGTTTCTTCGAGATGGAGGAGTTGATCGACAAGAACATATAAACATGTACACTATCCTTGTTGGTTGGCCTAGAACAGGAGTCCTAAGCTAAAGATCGTTCAGTTAAACCCAAAACATAAGCCCTCGAATGGTGGCTTCCCAAAATGCGAAGGTGTAGATTAATTTATATTTATTATTAATTCTCTATAATTCTTTAAAATCAACTATGGATTTTAAATTTTTCGGGATCTCCTTTGGATGGTCGGAGATGTGATGATCGCCATGATGAATCAAGGTGTTTTTAAAATATTAGATCGCTTTCAACTGCATTTATTGTGATTGGCCTCTCAAATGGCAGGGATGGCTTTAGATTTAAATTGACGACTTGCTAACATTTTGTCCAATTTTTTAGTGTTGAGCGGTGAAGGCAAGGGATTTTTTTGGTCTTGTTTCTTTTTCCCTATCGCTTCCTCCCTTGCCAACATGTGCCCTTCTAGATCCTTTCCGTGGCTATATTTGTCTGGGCTTTATAGGAAGATGGCATTTAGATCAAGTATCACAAGGAGAGGCTGACAATTATCTTTAATGTCTAATCTCGTGATGTTCTTCAAGCCATCAAGGTTGTTCTGGGTATCGATTACATGGAGCGGTGCGATCAGTAGCTAATTATGTGGTTACCTCTATTTTACTATAAATCTAATGGCTTTGCTCCCTTGATAGATAGGATATCTCTATTTTACTATACTATAAATATAATGGCTTTTCTCCCTAGAAAAGGGAGACGCCATACTAATTCTGAAAAAATCGTTAAAAAGGACCAACGTGCATGTCCGGTCAAGCCATTCCAGTCTTTTGACAGTGAAATCTCTGGCGACCTCGCAATTGCGCATTGGGAAGTAAGGGAACTATTGTCTATGGTTCCTTTCAAAGAACTTGAATCGCACTTTATCAAGGTGGTAGATATTGTGCTTCACGTGCTAGGGCTTTCAGTGCAATGAACAGTTTCGATGGTGCAGTGGAAGCTATTGTCCATGTTAATTCTGCTTCCCTAGTGAAACAAATTCTTTTGTCTCATTACATGGATAATAGGGCGTCTCAGTTGGCGACCAGAGATGCTAACAAACAAAGCTACACTTGTTGATGGAGCCTCTAAGTATAGGCCAGAGCCTGCAGGTGGAGGTGTCTCCTCTTCTAGCATTGGAACATATTTGCAGCCCTTGCGGATGTATTGATTTTGGGTATAATGATGGCTGAAGCCATCTGATAGGCATTTTTTGAACACATGTAGTTGGGAATTTTGTCTCAGTTCGTAGTTTGTTCGTTTTGTTTTGTTTTGTTGTTTTTTTTTTTTTTTTTTTTTTTTTTTTTTTTAATTTATATATATTTTTTTTCGAAAATATCTCTCCGTAGGTTCTAGGAATTAGGTTTCTACTGATGTTTCCTCTTCGAGGTTTTTGATTGGTTATATTTTGACCTAACATTGTACTAGTTGTAATGGTAGCTGGAACTAGGGGGTTCTATTATTTTTAATTGATCTTCAATGTTTATGTTGGGTCTTGTGCAAACCTTATTACTTTTTAAGTATATATATGAATGATATAGGATTACATTTTTATAATATATTAAAATGTAATTTTGTAGGTATATATGTTATAAAAAATAATTCCACGTATGGGCCTATGACATATGGATTGTAAGATCAAGAAAACAATGTATCATATGGGTTGAAGCTCTATGTGGACCAAGACTAATATCCCTCATATCTGTTTAAGATATAATAAATATAGCATCAACATTATAAGATATTGTAGTGCATAATGTTAATATAGGTTTGACCCTCTTTACCACTATCAAAATGGTACATGGCACGAGTGTTGGAAGAGCAAGAAATTAAATAAAATCATGTGTGTATGTGTGTGGGGAAATGCAGTGATAACACAATATATTAGACCCAATTTCTGTTTTTTCCTCATTCTCATAAATCATTCATGGGTACAATTAATATAAGCAATTCTTATATTTTTTAACTCAGATTATGATTGTAATGATTACATGTTTTTTTAATCTAATATACAAAGCCCTTTAAAAGTAGTATTCATAAGCATCAAATCATTATTTAATAATACTAATAATGAAATTAATATTGAAATATCTTCAACATTCCTTAATGTTTAAATTTGTTGAAAGTTTGATTTAAGTGGTTTCCATATGTCATTTATTTCACACACACTCAATGTTGCCATCGTTGCCATCCCTATCCTCATATGGAGGTGCACACTATCAGTATCCTAATAAGTAGGGTGCATCCTTTGGATGGAATTTGAATGAATATTAACTTGGAAAATTCCCATGAAGAATAAATATATATTGTGCAGGGTAGATTTTATGACATATATTGTTAAAAAATAACTCGATATCCTCATATAAATCCACATGTATATTATACAACCTTACATGGAACAAGTAGTGAATAAAAAAATCTCAATGATTTTATCACATATGAAGAAAAATATAATGATCTTTTTAATGATATTAATAAACCTTTTAAAGGTTTTGTTCGCACCATATGTGTTTAGAATACTACTATTGCTACTATTCTTAGGTCTAAACATTTGGTTACACATGTGCTTCCCTTCAATAGACATTCAAATTTAATCATTAAGTTCCTTGAAATGTTTAATATTTATATATGTACCTTAGCCTATTCTTCATTTGGTTAACTTTAAATTTATATGAGATCCTGATCCAAAACTCAGAAGCTTTGGTTGAAAGATAATTCAACAAACAAGAGAAACACAATAACAATAATGCTATCTTTGAAAATAGATGTTTTATTAATCAAATTTGTCGATCCAAACATATACCTATCTCTAAGAAGAGATGTCTTATTTATATTTCAAGTTACATCCTCATTTATACACATTTTGAAGGTAGGAGGACGATGTGGAAGGTCACCAATCTCAAAGGAGATTAAGTGGTTCAACTTTCATGATTCACAACAATACATAATTCCAAGAATTATTATTTTTAGAAACTTACTATTTTTATACTGCAATACTAAAATTGAAATTTGGGGCACTTCTATTTTACTTTTAGGGGTCAAAAGCCATCCAGAAAAACTCATGCCATCTCACAGTGTTCCCCTCATTCTTATATTTCCAACAGTTCAAACGGATAGTAAAACAGAGCTATGGTGCAAAAGTTATGGCTCCTGGATGTCTTGCCACCAATTGGGGTAGAACCATCACCCAAATTGACACCTAAAATATTGCTCAGATCAGATCCTTCACTATTATACAAATTATCTTAAAAATTAATTTGAACATCATTTAAACATTCTTATTTTACTTTTATATCCTTGTTAGCCCAATTCTAGCAGTCTTTAACCTTTGTGGGTAGGACCGCACTAGGTTGGATAAGGTTGCATTGTGTCCTTGTCCACTACTGTGCTCTTGTCCTCTACTCTCTAATTGTATATTTTTGAATTTGGGATGTTTCATATTGATAATCCTCTAATTTTATAAATATCAGTTAATATTATTCTATATAAGCACTTAAAAATCATTCAAAATACATCTAGCAATCACTTGGAATGTATACTACATATTAAGTAAAAATGCACTATCTTTCAAATTAGAGCATACAATTATTCTAAAAGTCCTAGGCCAACTTTGATGTTATTTTATTACATGTCAAGAGCACTCATTATGAGACATTCAATTTAAATTATCTAGTTGCATTCATTTAGAAAATATGAAGATTCAAAAACTCATTTTAGGATCAATAGCTACAATGACCTAAGGCCCTTTTAGGCTATGTAGGAAATACTAAAATCATGCAGGGATTTCTTAGAATAGTAAGTCTATACACCAATCCTAATTCCCTCATTTTGTAGTTGATACGTATTTAGATTTGTATAATGGAACTAGGGTTTGGATTTTTATGTCTTTTGTGTAGTAAATAAAGGCACAGAAATAATAAATTAGTGATCAAAGATAGTCATAGGTACATGAATCAAAAAGACAATTACATAGTCATCCAAGATGTAGTCACAATCAATAAACAAGGTCATAGTGGGACCATATCATCATAGCGAATCGATGTCCCAACATAGCTTAAAAAAATTATTTTAGTTGTACCGTAATTAAGGTGTCATTTCAGTTAGTTTTCATCAAGAATTAGCCTACATAGTCAGCATAAATTTATTTTTTTCTATGTTTGCATATATGTTTGTCATTTTACTATTTATAGCTCATTAACGATTCTATAAATCATTGTATTGTACATTTAGGCTATGTACATTATGTAACCTAAAGCAGTTTCAATAGTTTAAGTGTTTTACTATATTGCATTGACAAATCAAACTAAAACACATTTAAACATAATGGTGAACCCATATTTTTTATTTTGAAAACTAATTTCTATTATATAGATTGTTGTCTTCAACTTTTTTAAAATTTATGTAAATTCCTAACACTTAAATAAAATAACCTTAAACATTGGATATACATATAAAACCATGATTCAATCTTCTTTGATCTTGGATCTTAATCTTAAACTAAAAAAGTGTATTTTCACTATACATAACATTTGACACTAAAATTATATATATTTTTATGTTAGATTTAATTTTTTTCCATCTATACACAAAAATATTTAGATTTTATTTTTCTCTTTATTTTTTATTTTCTTCTTGGTTAGTTATAGAAATTATGTGCTAAAAGTTTTAAAACTACTAAGTGACTATTGTTACAACATAAGTGGTGATATGTTATATAGAAAACATGATGTGAGGGGTGATGTCCTAATACTAAATTCATTCTATAATGCTCGATATGAATTATAGTTTCCCCAAACCTCACTTTATATCAAAAATGCCTAGGTTCCTTTTTTTATACAATAGGATGCCTTTTTTATTTTTTTAATTTGTGGTTCACCTAAGAGGATAATATCCTGTAGGGATGTTACTCTCATTAGACACTTGTAGATGAGACTATAGGCTAAAATCATTGTTTAGTCTTTGAAGTTAGTGCTATGAGATATTGGGGTGAGACTAATCTAAAAATGAGATAGTATATTACAGATCCCACAAAATCATTCAAACCTTTGCCTAGTTAACCCTTTATACCTTATTTTCTTCTTGTATTGTATTTATAATGGGATCAATAAGTGATCTTTTTTATTAATATCCTAAATAGAATTATACAATTTCCTAGAAAATATTTTCCAGTATGTTTTTCATTACATATATACATGGTTAAAATTTAAGGGTGCTAAAATATTTACCTTGGTACAATCACAAATACATTGTACTTCATATTTTTATAATACAAAATATGAATTTCTCCCCATAATTAATAACACCTGCCAAGATTTGATTTTCATGACTATTGTAAAGAATGCCAATATAAAAACATATGTTGTATGAGGAATTATGTATTAAAATTTTACCTAAAAATATTAAACCTCCTTATATTGATACTCATTAATTCTTCTTGATGGATAGGAAAATGCATTTATTTTAAAAAGTAAGATGTTCCCCCATAACATACTATTGACCAATATTTATTTAATCCTATGTTTTTGTATAAGGATCTTATGGGTTTAGGGTTAATAATATAAAAATGAATAATACCAAGGGTGATAAATATATCTATAGGAAGCCAACTAATTATGAAACTTTGATTAAAAAAAATATATGTTAAATTTATTATATGGAGATATTCCAAAAATGGAAAGTAAAACTATACAAGATATTAAAATGATAATGAAAATTAGATAATCAACTAGTTTCTATGATAATAAATATTTAGATTTGGATTATGTAGGAAGACTATTGGAAATGTATTTTGGATAAATCATCAAATGCTATAAATTTTACTTTTTTAGTCTTCAAAACTTACTTTGAATTCATACAGTTGTGTCGATGTTTTAGTCTAAACTAGACATAGGGTGCTCTATAGATTAATTATTGGATCTAGACATAATCATCTGTAATATTCTAATTTATATGTCATTCTCACTCTAGTGTTCTCATATTTTGATCATGGGATATTACTTATTTGTAAAATTAAAAAAAACCCTAGTTCTGCATCATCATAGTGGTTGAGGGAAAAATACGTTATTGAGCTCACAGTGTAGAGCTAACCTAAAAGACGACCTTTATAAAAAGTGTATGTGTTCTTTCCTTCATCATTAACTAATTTTCTGTCAAATTGTCATGGCCTCCCCAATAACATATGACATACATCCATTAGAATAATATCACACCATATTTCATCATTATAATTTTTTCCTATAGAAAACTCTATTAAGAAAATTTTATCTATTATAACCTAATTTCATTTATTAAAACATGAAATATGATAAGGGTTAGGATGTTTTCTACATTGCATATTTAGTTTCTCTATCAATTTTTAGAAACCATATTTTCATAACTACCACTATTTATAATTATGTTGCATACCTTTGTGCCTGAAGCACATCTTGTATAAAAAATATTTGATCATAGCCATGCATCACCACCTTATTTATTATGCACTTATTAATTCCTTGGAGCAATCATGGTTCTTCTCATTATGAGATTCTCTCCAACATCTACTAGTACAACTTTAGTACTATGCTCTTCTATTTCAGAATTAACTAGATTTACTCTTGGATGATCTTCTTACATTTTTTCTTCATCTTGATGGTTTGGAAACAAAATATATTTGCACCATTATTATTTACATCTATAATAGACATAAGATCTGCATTGATTCGTAAACCATCCTCTAGCACCATGGTAACCTCATCCTATTTAAAATCCTCTTCTTCCTTGTTATTTTTAAAATCCTTACTTATTATCATCTTGCCTTTATACATCACATCATGATTCACATTTATAGGAATTAAAGCCACCTTTTGTGTTATTAAACCCTCCTCATCCCTTTACTGGAGGGGATTCACCTCTTCTTGGACTAGTAGATGTCCTTGTGAGGTTTCGTCTATTTTGTTTTTCTTCTGCCTTTAAAGCTAATTGATAAGCCTCCTCCATGTTAAGTATTTTATGCATGATTTATTCATCTTAAATAGAAAATTTTAAATTATTTACATACCTTGCAGCCATTTTCTTTTTTGTTTCATTATTCTCCACTTGTATGAAGAGTTTGTTAGACTCATCTATATACTCTTGTATCCTATGATCTTTTTACCTTAAATTTTGAAATCCTCTTTATAGGGATTGTGCATAATCCATAGGAAGAAATTTATCCCTCAACTTTTTCTCCATCCTTTTCCAGAGATTAATCTTCTTTTGAGCTTTTCTCTATCTCTCTTTTTGTAGTTGATCCTACCAAATCATTGCATGTCATTTCAAATTCATGCATGAAAACTTTAGCTTCTTATCTTCTCTCATAGTCTTCTAATTGAAGAACTTATCCATGCTATTCATTCAATGTATCAACTCTTCTAGTTTTAAACTACCTCCATAATCTAAAACATCAACCATCATTCCTTCATTTCTACATTTTAAAGCCTAAACCATCCTCTCTTCTATCAATGGTGGTTGCTCTTGTTGTTCATCTTCCAGCTAAATTTTTTCATCATGATCTGTGTCTTCTTCATCACCACCTTATCTTCTTTATTGATTGGTGTTAACCTTTATTAATTTTTGAACTTACATATGTATCTCTTGTATAGTCAGGTTTATCTATGTAACACTTCCTTGTTCTCTCAACATTCTTTACTCCTCAAAAATTTGAACTTTCTTTGAAACTAGATAATGAACCCAAAAACTATCAAGAATAAGAAAATTACCAATAAGATAAGATCTTAAAGCAATAGTCAGAATTGATTTGTATTGATGGATTTTAGATAATTACAAACCTTAATCATGCTTAAATAAGTTTCAACTCAAAATTTAGAGTTGACATGCAAAAAATTGAAAAATATAAACTATAAAAAAAATGTCTGTTTTTAACATCAACTATTGATAGTAAGTTTTGTATGCATACATGCATAGATCTAAAAATTTCTTGAAATACATTAAATACTAAAATTATCTTATGGGATGAAATTCAACTAAAGTTGACTTTTGGTTCTAAAAATAAAAAAAATCTTTAAAAAATTATAAAAGATTAATTTTGGACCATCAGATGATCACGTTTGGCCTCCAAGAAATATCAAAATCAAATCTAAGTAGATAAATTCTTTTAGAGTAAATTCAAACTTTTCAATACGGTTGCTCTGGTGTGTGGAAGAGCTCAAATGGTGTTACAACTCAAAATTTGTCCTCTATAAGGTTTGCATATTTTTTTTACATCACAACTAAAAACACTTAGAAGCATCTGTAAGGACAATCATGGATTGAAAAACCGAAACTTTACTTTGAGTACAAAAATATAGTAGAGGAAAATATTGGAATATGTATTTTTACCCTAAGGGACATTTCTATCCTTGTCCCATTTAATTGTTAGTTTCAAATTTGGACCCTCCCTTATAGTATTACCTATTTTTAAAAAATAGTTAACGTGGGGATTTTTCCATTTGAATTCCAATAAAGGCACATTGAATTCATCCATTATACCACTTAAAATTTTTAAGATATAGGCACACTTGCACTATTGTTAATTCACCAAAGCTTTCATGTTCTTCACAATTATTATTCTAATCATTTTGATCATTTATTAACCAATTCCAGGCCTATTTTATCCAATCCAATCCAAAGCAATGAATGATATGGGATTCAATCCTTATTTATATGCAATCATATAGTCCAAGAGACAACATCATATAAACAAATGTAAGTGGGAGAATTATGTGGGATTTAAATACCTATTAAGAGTATTCAATACATATCCAATGTTCAGTCATCACAAGGGTGATTAGAGTTAGCTCAACACATTACAATTCCCCCATTTTGCCATTTGTAGCTTCTCAATCATTGTAAGTTATATTAGTTTTTTAACTTTGAAAAATATTTGTGATGGTGCTCTTGACACATCCATAGGCCAAATCTCTATATTTAGACCAAATTTAATTTGTTGCAAATAATTATGAACTTGGTTCCTATTTTCTGACAAAGACAAGAATTATCAACAAAAGAAGTTATAGCGGTAGTCGATCATATTCACATTTTGACCATTTTTTCAATCTCAAGATTCAATCTTTTTTTGGTGAAATTTCAATGTTAGTTCCTATTTGGTAGTTTTTGATATATGTAAACTTAACAAAGTAATATTTCATAAAAACCACAATTAATGTTGTCATTTCATTCATAGTTAATCTTATTTCATTTGATTGAAGTTTGTTGAAAATAGTATTTTGCTTTAATTCTACTTGTCAAATTTTTGTTTATAACATTCTTTCATATTCCATTAAATATATTTAAATTATGGTAAATCATCACATTAATTTTAATTTCAATAAATCAAATATTTCATATTTGGCTTCCAATGTTTCTTCTTCTAACTAACCCGATTAAAATCATAAAAGATGGAAAAAGTAATTCAACTACAAGAATAATAAAAATAAAAATCAGGGAGTCTATCATCAAATACAAATAACTATAAGGGAAATATTTTAACTTAAAAATTAATAAAATCTACTAATCATCGAATAAAGTCAAATCTTAAAAAAATAATAATAAAAATAAACAAATAAAATTAAATTAAAAAATAATAAATAAAATAAAATGTAAACATCAAAAACAATTGAAACTATAATAATAAAAATAATATTCTTGAATGTTAAATAAATCCACATGCTTCAAAAATAATAATAATGCACCATACAAACAATAAAAAGGATTATCTCATAAATGATTTGAAATACTCACCCGCTACATTGTTTCCATTACAAATCTATGTTCCCAACTTCTTATTTCCTATTTTAATCGATATAATAGGTCACCCAAGCTGAGTGGTTGTGAACTATTTTTAAGGAAAATAGTTCTCATTAAATGCTCAGTCCTTCCTTTCATAAAAATTATGCCATCACTTTTAAGGGAGTGTCTAGCATAACTTCACCATTTTAGTTATTACTAATGTGTCACCATAAAATTTGGCTTGTTGTTCACTCAAGTTTGTTCAATATAAAAATCAAAGTTGTGTTCAATATAAAAATCAAAATTATCTCCATTAACTCTGTACCACTATAGGATTTGTGTGCAGTTAATCTATCTCTTCTTTCATGATAATGATCAATGTTCACAACTTTTTTTTTATAAAATTTTTAAAATTTTCATAAATTTGAATAAATTTTTAAATTATTTATACCCATTATTATAATCATGAAGTATTCCCTTTAATTAAAGTATCATAATTTTAAGGTGATCCTAACTTATCATGAAATGTCATATTTTATTAAAAACAATGTGATGTTAAATTTGTTGACACCAATCTATTTTATTCACTCAAATATCACCCTTATAGACATTATTCAAATGCTTAGAAACTCATATCAATATTGGTACGATGTTTTTAAACTTTGTTACCATTATTGTCATCTAAACATAAACCAAATAGATTACATTACCTTTGTGTTATGATGAGTGTAAAACCACAATCTAAATAATAAATGGAAGTAAAAAATAAACCCACTTTTCATAATAGAAATAATGATCTAAAAGATAAATTAAAAGGTTATAAGATTATTTTATGTCAATCAGATATCTAAGATCACATAAAATAATAAGACATACACACATGATCTCATATTGTGTGTGCGTGCGTGTGTATATATTTACATATGTGTTTTATTATATTATTTTTTTCATTTAATTTTCATAACCAAATTATATATATATATATATATATATATATATATATATATATATATATATATATATATATATATATATATATATATATATATATATATATATGTATGTATGTATGTATATATGTTAATAATAAAATAATAATTTGAAGGAGGAATCATCTTATTTTATAAAGTTTTTCATTTAATTTTCATCACCAAATTGTGTGTGTGTGTGTGTGTGTGTGTGTGTGTGTGTGTGTGTGTGTGTGTGTGTGTGTGAATATGACAAAAAGTTCCCATGGTCTCCAAACTGTGGTTCTCAATGTAGATCACCACTATTTATTTGTTTTTTAAATTAATTAATTATTTTAATTACAATTTTTTATATGATCTTTATTATTGTTAAAAATAATAGTGTATTTATATTATAATTTAATGTAAATCAATTTAACTATTGGTGAACTTATATTGTGTTATATTCAATAATAAAATATTTCTCCCTCTCTCTCTCTCTCTCTCTCTCTCTCTCTCTCTCTCTCTCTCTCTCTCTCTCTCTCTCTCTCTCTCTCTCTCTCTCTCTCACACACACACACACACACACACACACACAAAAGCAATTTTTAACAATATCTTATAACACATCTACTTAGAGTTAATATATCTATCTCACTTGTGTTTGAATTGATGCTATTAATTTTTAACATTTTTAAAAACCTAGTATTTTTATTTCAAAAAGACCCATAGAGCATTTATTCAACAAAATCCATCTCTTTATTTTATTTTTTGATGATTATATATATATATATATATATATAATCATCAAAAAATAAAATAAAGAGATGGATTTTGTTGAATAAATGCTCTATGGGTCTTTTTGAAATAAAAATACTAGGTTTTGAAAAATGTTAAAAATTAATAGCATCAATTCACAAAGAAATATAGGTGGTATAAGAGCATGTCATGTAGCCACACTAGGCAAAGGCTAGGACAAAAAATAGAAGCATCACAAACAACTAGGCAAAGCCAAATAAGAAATCATAATGTCATTATAAAAGATAACTTTAAGCATCAACAGTAATGTTAGAAGGTGGAGGATCCATATCATCAGGACCCCAACCTGAGCTTGGCAAGTCATTGTCATCTAGAATAGGCTCCCGACTAGTAGCTTGAGTAGTCTCCCTATCATCTTATTCTTCCTATGTTCTAGTGGGTGAATTGGATAGAGAGATCCTAGGAAACATGTCTAGCACATCCAATTGGCCTCTAGGTGTAACCCATCAAGCATCTGAGCATAAAGGAGGAGGAGCATCCCAAACATCCTAACAAGTAGTAGAAGGGGGTGAAGGCAGCCACCCTTGTTGCTACCTAGGATGGGTCATGCACTTTTACATGGTACTATTGTAAGAGTAGCATTGATAATGGATGCAATGATGCCCACTATGAAGAGGTAAAGCAATTTTATCCTCAAATATACGATCCTTGGGTGGAGATGGTAGGACTCAAGCAATTGCACAAGGATCATCTCCCTAATGATAGAGGAGATCTTGAAGGTTCACAAGCTCTATAAAAACTTTGTAAGCTTGAACATGAATCTACAAATGATCATTGGATATGATAGAGGACTTGCTCAAAGAAGAAACATTACAATCTAATGAAGTATTATTAAACACATAAGTATTTCTTTCTAACCAAAGCTAAAAGAGAATCTCCATTCTAAAAGTATGCTAGACTTAGAAATATTTGAAGGGCATCATGGGTTGATCTCCAAGGAGGATGTGTTGTCAAAAAAAATATTTGGGTTTGAAAGGCCTGAAGAGATTGTAAATCCACTTTCTAACCCTTTGATATTTGATAAAATACTAGAAAAGATGAGGAAGCATCTAAAGGTGGCCAAAGAAATGGTACGTAGGAAGGAGAACTCCTAGTTGGATGAGCCTTCTGCCAATAGGTAAGCCTTGGTGTGATATACACCAAATAAAATGGGGAAGCTTGGGCTCCATGCAAGCCCCCTAGACAATGCTAAAGCGTAAGCTTCACATACTAAAAAAAGAATGCAGTCCACCATAGTGAGTGGGTGTTTATAGATAACCTATTGTGGGACCCTAACCCATTCCAAACAAGTCATGATTTAATATTTTCCAATGCCTTCAAGATGATTTTAGCCACAAAGGACCCTGTGATTTGAATGGAAGACTTAATGATTAGAAAATTAGAGAAGTCAAGCCCTTTCTAAGCTTCATTGGCCTTAGGCAATCCCAAGGAGATGCAATGCTTGAATAACACCTTCCAAGCTCATTTTCCCTCAATGGCTCGGATAATCTATTTGGAACATAAGGAAGTTCCTTGTTGACCTATGTGATTGATCCCCATCGCTCCAACATATCATGTGAGGTAGCGATATTTCCATGCCACCCTGTGGAATCCTAAACCATTCCATAAAAGCCATGGTTTAATATTTTCCCATGCCTTATAAATTATTTTATCCATAAAGAACCCTATGATTTCAATATAATACTTAATGATTAACAAATTAATGATGTTGAGCCCTTTCTAGGCGTCCTTTCCCCTACGCAAGCTTGAGGAGATGTAGTGTATAAATAACACCTTTAAAGATTCTTTGCTCTCAATGGCCCACACAATCCATTTGGAACATAAGGCAGTTCCCTATCAAGCTGTGTAAATGAGCTCCATCCCTCTAGCATCCCATGTGAGGTAGCAATATTCCCGGGCCACCCTGTGAAATCCTTTACCTTGATGATAATTGGACCAAAGGAAGTCTAACTAATTTATCCAACTTATGGTAAGATATCATAGAAGGAAATCAACATGAAGAGTAGTATACATGTGTGGTCACAAGTATTTTTGAGCAAATTTGAAATTTTCCTACTAACAAAAGAGACTTGGTCACTTGGTATTTTAGCTTCTTAGTAAGTCTATATATAGCATATTACCACAAAAATAGTGGTAAGGCATAAAAATCAAAGGGGATGCCAATAAATTTTAATATTTCATCATGTTGGATTCAATTTCAACTAAATTTGGTAGACCACACTAGAAGAGGGAGGTTAGAATACCTGAAGGGAGGGAGGTAGGATTGTATGCTAGAGCTAGTGGTGAGACAGAAGGTGTTGAGACACTGCAAGTAATTGTCCACATTAGACTCATCCTCAATGAGAGAAAGGAAATATTCATATACAAAGTGACCATTAATCAATTTCATAGCTTCTTATAGGTTCACAACATCTTGAGGGAGATTCCCTTGATGAGGCCCCTATCTTGGGTATTGCTAAAGAGCTATACAAAACCCTCAATTGTAAGCACATACAAGGTGGGAGCTAGAGGGTACCCTTAACAAATAAATCATAACAAACCAAACTAATCTGAGGTGACTCCATTAATGGATAGGATGGTTGAGACATCTGTAAAAATCATTTGGATAGTTTGGATGAAGTTGGGCTTGAAACCCAGGACTCAAAGCATGACCAATATGAATGGGAATTGGATGCAGTCATAAACTTTTACAAGGTCAATTTTAATAGCATATCTTGTTACTTAGAATTTCTAGCCCACTTAATCCCTTCCCATATTTCTATAATGTTATCCAAAATATAACGACTTCTGATAGAAACTATTTATTCAAGGTGCACGATGAGAAACAGTATAGTACACAACCAAATCACAAGAGCCTTGGTAATGATTTTATAGGAAACATTTAGGAGGGTGATGGGAGACCAATTATAGATCAATTATGGATCTTCTTTCTTAGTTATGAATTTAATATTTTATTTTTATTTTTTCCTAGAGAATGCATGGCAAATGCTTCTTGATAAACCTTACGCAAGTCACTACCCACACAATCCCAGAGGGTTTTATAAAATTCACATGGTAAACCACCAATTCCTAAATCTTTGTCATTATCCATGTGAGACACTACATCATGTAAATCATCGATAGAGAGGAGCCTATCACAAGCCACACATTGGATGGGAGTGAGTTTGTATGACATCACTAATAGACATTGTTGAAGTGCAATTTCACACTTGACCAAGGATGCTTGAGCTTTAAACACTTATTGATAGTGGAAGAAAAAGGATAGAATAATGTGTGGGGTCTCTATGAGTCTGTTCCTAGCCTTAGAGAGATGACTTGAATTTTTTTGTTTCCATTTCTTAGCTCATAGCATTAGAAACAACTCCTTTGATGTTTTTTCCCCTTTTTGAGCCAGTAAAACTTGGGTTTGAATTGAGCTCCTTGGGAATTGTAGTTATCTATAATATGTATGTTATGTCACAAGGAGGAAACTATGGCCTGCAAGGTCTCATTTAGGGGATCCATTTTTTAGAGCTAAAGCAACATGAATCATCTTTGTAGAAGTAGCAAAGTAAGAGTGTATCCAAATTTTAGCAAGTTGGTAGCCATAGATTCATAGAAAGTGAGAGGTCCTTTTAATGGCATCATCCCACCAAATAATCCAACCATACTCTAAGAAAGGACATTGATCCAGATTCTAAAATAGTCATATGTGCACCATCATAGGCCCATGCATGAGAAGATAGGTGTTAAATTGGCGTCATAAAAGCCACATATAGTGCACATATAATACCATGCTTTCCATTGACCAATTGTCCACCACATTGAAAAGTTGATCACTTTGTCCTTGAGAAATACCACCATATTAAAGTCACCAGATATGACCCAATGGCTATTGGGGAGATCATTTGCTATCCATCAACATAAAAAAGGTATTCTCCAGGGCATCATTTGAGGCATACATTTTAATAAAACTAAAGGGTAGCTTTTAGTGCTAAAAAGGGCCCATACCAATCAGTTAGTAGGGTCCATGCCAGATTTCACTAAGTGTGAATGCCACCTTGTAGAAATGATTATGATAAACCTTCCATATCCTACATCATGAATTCTATGTAAAATGATATTATCATGTAAGATGGAATTTCTCATAGCTATCAATAAAAAATCAGCCACCTTGACTTCTTGAGTATAATAAATGTCCATATCAAGAATCTACCTTCTAAAATCATGCACAATGAGCCTATGTTTTAGGTCTATAATACCCTAAAAATTCCATGAAAAATAATTCATAAATGATAGATATATTGAGCGACATGTCATCCAAGTCTAGACCTTTCAAGGCATCATACTAATTATGTAGAAAATGTCCACTATTGGCACCTACAAAATCATCAAATTACTTCCTCCCAGTAGGGTCAATCTAGTACTCTCCTTCTATAAGAGAGAATTTATGCACATCTTGCTAAGCAAGAAGTTTAAGAGTGGTTGCCTATGAGTCTAAAAATATGGAAGAACAAAGCAAGGAAACCTTGATACCTTGGGACAAGACATTGGTAGCCAGAGGGGTGTTGACTACCCTAGGGTTTTCTAGTAATTTTAGGGATTCATCCTCAAGAGGATCTTTTTAAATAGGAGCCCACTCTTTAGGGACATTACCTAAAGATAGCTTTCTTCCTTTGTGAGTAGAAATTAAACTTGCAGCTTTGGGATGGTTATTCTTCTTTCCTATCATAGTCCATCTATTTTCAACTAGTTTTTTACTAGATTTTGTAGAGGTCTTAGGGGGAGAGGATGAGTGACTGGAATATTATTATGAGCCAATTGAATGGGATAATCCTATATTTTATTTTCTATGGCTTGGCACTAAATACAAGTGTTAGGCAATTTGATATACAGGATTCACTGTGAGTGTCTCACACAAACTCCTTGAGGTCCTTGGAAAGATCTAATTCTACACAAACATGCTTTTATCATCTAGAAGAGTATAACTAGTTTTATTTATGACAAACCACCCAACCTATGAAGCATGTTATCTAGTGAATAAAGCACCAATAACGGAGTGGGAGGCCTAGAAATTCAACCCAAACTAGGACTTTTAGAGTAGTGCGATCCAAGAACACAAAGTCTCATGTCCAAGGGGAGAGAACCATCAAAAAATTCTTGACATACCAAGTGGAAAACTTATGGAGGATTCCTCCTACATGGGATGGGTCGATAAAGTGGAAAAGAAAAAACTGTTAGTCATGTCACACATAATAAAAAATCCCAACAAAAAATCCTATCAAATAAAATTTTTCTAACCATTGACACACATAATAAAATTTATGAATGGACAATACAACATTAGGTTCTAAAATATTACCTCATGGTAAACCTTCTTGACAAACTTACTTGGGTGCTTGTAGGGGGATATTAATCAATGCTCCATCATTATTTTTCATAGATAAAATAGTCATAATAGAATGGGGAGAAGTCATTATAAAGGTGACTTCACTTGAAGGGCAAAAACCCTAAATGACAATACTACAAGTCTTGCAGGTGACATAAGGCCACTATGTGACACAAGCTAGGCAGATAGAAATTTAAGGACTAACTCAATGGAATTCATGGAGGAATGCCTAGAATTTTTTTTTAAAAAAAACATTCTAATAAGCCTACCTATAATCATATCTTTATTTTCATGTACAACATACCATGATTAAAAATATAATATATGTAGGCAAATGTCTACATAATTTCCATGATATTTATCCAAACTACTATGGTGGCTTTGCTCAAAACCTTAAAAGGGGATCTTAAGTCAATTGGATAATTGAAATACATGCATGTTTGGAAAGTAGAGGCAATCATAAAAATTTTGAAGATGGAGTGGATAGAATGAGGAGAAAAAAATTTTATATAGTTTGCAGATGTAAATTCATTAGTGGATTTTAATGGTACACTGCCAAATTTAGATGCTCATATGTTCCCACTCGGCCTGCCCCAGTCCCTTATTATAACAAAATTATCCCTAAAAGGCATCTTCCTTTTGAAATTAGTAGTTTATAAAACATAATTTTATGGTGGAATTTGAATATGATTGAGACATCTATTTTTCTAAAGATGCATAAAGTGTATTATGAAATAATTTTATTAAAATATATTTTAATAATAATTAAATAAAAATACTAATGAGATGTAGGTGAGTGAGTAAAGTGATTTGGTTATTTCAAGTACTACCCACGTTTAAATTTTAGTATTATATTGGAGGTCAGTTGTGGTTGATCATTGGTATTCTTGGATCAGTTGTAGCTATTGATATTATTCTAAGGTCGGTTATGGTTGTTCATTGCTATTCTCTAACCCATTATGACTATTTTTAGTAAGTATAATAATTATGATAAATTAGCACTTGGAAATATATGCCCCTATTATGTCCCATAATGATTAAAATTTTGACAAAAAATAAAGTACCTATAAAAAAATACTAACTAATTTGTAGGAAAATTATATACACCTAAATCATCCTACTTGAACATACCAAGGTACATACTTCAAATAATTTGGTACACTTGGCAAGAAAAGAAGTGAAATAATAAAGTGAATCTGAAAAATATTCAAAAATATTCAAAGTTAACCCTTAAAAAATTAATAAATAAATAAAACAATTATATTACTTACCATTAATATAATGGAAGAATACTGCACAAAGTGTGTTTCATAATTTTATACCACATAAAAATAAATGTCATGGTGTGTTGTATAACCTTATGCTCCATAAAAATAAATGAAACAAAATAATAGTATAATTGAATGTATCCCAAAGATCATAAAGTGTAAAACAAAGACCCCCAAAAAGGAAAAAAGATAACTAAAGATGACAAAAGATAAATAAAAAATAAAATAAATTGAAATACAAATATAAAAATGTTTCTACCATTTTCAAATAAAATTTTCTAACATTTATTAACTTCCACTAATTTTGAAAAAATTAAGATTTGGCTTACTGACAATTAAAATTTGAGAAATGATAGCCAACACAAAGGTGGCATGAGAGGAATGTAAGAGAAATAATGGTAGGAGGATATCATTTCATACATGTAAAATGTTATAAAAATATTTACTATACATAGATTTCAAAGATTTTAATTTATGTGAGAACCACTTATTTTAAGTGAAGGTATCATTAAAAAAATGAGAAAGGTATATATTTTGTTATTTAATATAGTATAATAAGGTTTTGTACTTATGTGTTTAGGATGCTTATGTCCATTTGAATTATGCTATAGAGTGTGATCTCATGTCTAGTGTAGACTAGGAATTTGACTCTTAAGAGTATGATTAGTATTGTGTTAGTCTCAAAATAAAATCAAAGTGAAATAAACATAATAGCATAACATATTTAGGCCTAGTTACTATGGGAGCTTTGTTAAGAAAGCAAAAATGGAAACACAACTAAAACATGAAAGAATAACTTCCTTCACCTACTTTGTATGTTCTAAAATGTCCGTTAGAGTGGCTTGCTCAGTTTGTGCTCATGAATTCTACACCAATGGAATCTTGGATACCTCCATCTCTCCTTGGAAGCTTGTGTGGTTTTGGCTTGGTTTGGATTGGCTCAATATTTTAGCATTATGACATTAATTTGCATGAAGATTTGGAATCAATTCAACATTATAATTTTGGCATGTGAGAGCTTAGAATTCGATAATCGAGGCCTCATATTTATAGATTTTGAAAATGGTTCGAGGACCAACCATGACTATCCATCTCAAGATTGAGATGTGTGGCTATGAATAAATCTAAATATGAAATTGAATATAAAAATATCTCCATTAATATTTGTAATAGAGGGGCATTAACTAGGCATGGAAAGGCTTTTATGAGGCGTGGGAGGAATGAAGATGATATTTTATGCATTTGTGGTTTGTGCATGTCAACCCATAGGTTGATGTCATTTGAAGATGTGGTTAATGCCAAACAATTTTCAATAAATATTAATTCAACAAGCTCAATGAAAAATTAACTTAAGGCCTTAACTTTTTTTAATTATCCTAATACATGATCTATCAAGTTTGTCGTAAATTTTGGCAATTGGTGCACAAAATTTGATTGGATTGGAATTAGAATTTGATATTAGATGTGTTGAAATTTT
Source organism: Torreya grandis (assembly GCA_037957365.1). NCBI lineage: Eukaryota > Viridiplantae > Streptophyta > Pinopsida > Cupressales > Taxaceae > Torreya > Torreya grandis. Next base: position 356,038 of record JARHVA010003936.1, on the reverse strand, counting down.
TATCCCATTTAGGATGTTGTCAATACAAAATAACAAAAGCATGTGTCTCATACAATAAATTTGATATAAAAGAGCAATCTAGAGCACCCAGGTGCAAAAATGTCATTTTGACTCAAAATAATATGACCAATGTTAGCTGGCCGATAAACTGCATTGCCCTATTTAATGATACCATAGAAAAAATTAGCACTTGAATATGTCATTGTGAAAGCTTTTAATGTGTTTTAGTGTTTATGGGCCAAATTATGTATTTTAGTAAGAAATGATCAAAAAACTTGATTGGAGGTCATCAATGACTAGTTTTAGATGTCTACACCTAGATTCATGGCTTATATTAACTCTATTGCTTATTACATAACTCTATGCATATGGAAACAAATTTAAAACATTTAAATTTTAAATGAAAACCTAGCCATTTCATTTCTACAAAATTTCAAAACTATATATTCAAGAAATTCATACTATGTTTAATTTCTAAAGCAAAGAATAACATTAGTTTTAAGAGGAAAAAAGAAACTAGTCTATTTTAGTTTTAATAAAATCAATTTTTTTAGTTTCCATGACTTATAAAACAAACTCACTCAAAGCATAACATTATTTTTACATATAATGCCATGGTATGGTTATTAAAAAGAAATCAAAGGCTTAAGAGTCTAATGTTTTGTTGTCCATTTAGGAAAAATGACTCTCTCAATGAATGTTGAGAACAAATTGTTTTTAATAATTTTGTTTTGGGATGTCTTTCAAACTTAAATATACAATCTCAAAATAAAAGACATGGTTTCTAAATAATTTAAATACCAATACAATTAAATCAAATCTATCTATGTATATGATTAGCATAAAGTCATGTAAATTAACATACCTATTATCATAAAACTATATGAATAATCAAAATTTGTATATGCAAATATATGTTTAAATAATAATATATAAAGAGATCTTAAGAAATCTACTTATGAAAAAATGTATTGTACTTAAATTTTTTTCAGTATAAAACAATTATTTTATTCTCAGTAATAATTATAACAATTTATAATGTATATTTTAAAGCATATTATAAAAAAATATAACAATAAATTGTTGCAAACATTAAAATATAAAATTGTGAATATCAAATATTCATTTAAATATTGTATAAATATAACTCTATTTAATCAATAGATAATAAACACTTATTTGTTTATTTTTTTTGCAATAAAAATTTGTAAAATAAATTATTTATGCAAACAAAATTAATATTCACCATAATAATCACATAAAGACATTTTTTTATTTTTAATACATATAACATACATAATATTTATTCAAACCTAATCAACCTCATCCTTTATATTCTCTTAACCCTCTAAATATTTTTCCTAATATATAATATTCTAATCCATCTTTAAAACTTATTAACTAAAGTAAAATTCAAAATATCATAAATTTTTAATGGTCCCTGCCACATTACAAACTCTGAAATCACCAATCATATAAGTTGAAATATATAATATGGTAATAAGTATAAAATTTGGCATTAAGTCTAAATACAAATATGGAAATATTCCCTAGCTATTATTTTAGAATATTCATGTGCATTTATTGGAGATTCAACACATGGCAATTTTGTTCATAATTTCTATTAAAATTATTGGTAAATTGTTATTTACTTATAACTTATATTTTTATAATTAATATTTATTTAACATATGTTAGTTGGAGAGTTGTTATAGTTTTGCTTTTACTAAAGTGGAGTGTTCAAATTCTATTATTTTGTTTTAGTTTATATTTAAAGTGTAAAATATAGATTACATGCAAAATGGATATGAGGTCCTAAATAATCGGGTTAGATTTGTTCAAAACAATAGTCATGGAAAAGACATGCGAAACTGTGCATGGAAGGAAATTTACTAGTTATTAGGATCATTGCAATGATATAAACAAAACAAGGAGTAGCATTCATCACAGTCTTGATTGAAATGTGTGAACTAGTGATCTGAATTTGCTCAACTACTATAGTGCAAATATACTCAACTAGTATTTTGCTTTCAGGAATCAATATAAAATTTATCTTCTTAAAATTTTAGGTATAGCTTTTTGCCACATCATATACTATCCACCAAATACAATTTTCTAATTCCAAAATTATGACAAACAACTCTAAGCAAAATAAAGCATTCAAATGCATGAGGATATATAGCTTCAAGTATACCATACAGTCAAGTGCCAACAAACATTTGGTTCTTGATATATAATTAAGAAGACAAATATATCTTGTTATATGGGAAATTAAAATTTATTTATTAGAAACCATTATAAGCGATGACAGTAAAGAACAAGTGCATTAGAGCTCTGAGTTAAGAAATACCAACTGAGTTTTTCTTTTTTGCCACTCTATCTTTGACACTCTCTCGAGGGCTAGAAAATTAGTCCTTAGCAAGAACATGTAATCATGACTGTTAATGAAATCAACACCATTTGAATTTTTTATAGAAATAATGTAAGTCCTACTAGGTAATCCAAATCAGTCATGCCATCCCTGGTTCCTAAGCCCTAGCTTTTATCAAAGGCCACATAAACATCACTTCCAAATCCAGAGGAGCCCTGATACTGATATGATGTTGAACAGGAAGCTCAACTTTATTTTTCCTTTCATTGATGGGTTAGATAACCTAATAATTTTTAATTGGTTCCTCAAGCGCTTGTCTTCTTCAGACTTCTAGGTTCTGCAAAGTTCATGGGCATGCACTTCCATTGTGGCACTGGCTGATTTCTCATCCACCGCTCTCATATAGCAATTTTTTTCACTATACCTTTAATTTTTATAACAATGTAGGTAAATATGTAAATGAACAACATAAACCAATCATATATAACAAGGAGAAACTACATATCTACAAAGTTTAGAAATAAAAAATTCAAATAAATATCCAACAATAAGATCTATTCATGACAGAATCAAAACCTATATTTTAAAAAAAATAGTGTCTATAAGACATGATTAAGGTATGAATGTGATAACTTTCTTTTCAAATAAAAATGAATCTTAACAAATTTGAAGCTATATTGTGAGAAATGAGAAATTACAACTACAATGAAAACACGACAAAAAATGATGATTAAAATTAATGTCAATAAAAAATGTATGTATATGTATGTGTGTGTATATATATAATTAATAGTATATGCATCCATTTCTTGCGTATGGTTGTCAAGTGATCTCATCATGCCTACTTATATCGACCCGCAGTTTCAAAATGTTTTCAAGGATCCTATTATTCTGACTCCCCGTTTCACGGGTACTTTTTTTTGGCATTGAAATATTATTCCATTTCGCTTAGGCTATATATGAGACACTTGCACTTGTTATAATATTGTTTATTGATTAATATTTTTCACATAGTCAAATTTTAAATAGTATGTTTGATAGGTAAGAATTCATGAAAAACATCACAACGTTAATGAACTTAAAGATTTAGAGGGCAATCAGATTTAGTTATCAATAAAAATTCAAATAAGGTATTTTTGGTAAGACGATGAAACTATGATGTTTCAAGTGATGTTTGCAAAACTCTTCATTTTCAAATATCAGTTATTTTATAATCATTCAATTAATTTTCTAACAAACATATATAATAAATAGTGTTTTTGAAATTGCTGATCATTATTAAGTGGAGGTTTTTCCTTATCGATTGGTCTTTTTATCTTAGATGTTTCAAGAACCTTGATCTTCAAAGAGACATCTTCAAAATTGATAAAAAAGGAAATCATTGATCATGGGATCTATGATTTACAAAGCTTTTCAGGGTGAGTTGGTCAGATAATAGAAATACGAGGTTTGTCCATCTTTTTTTTTTTTCCTTTAATTTAGAAAAAATATATAGTTATGAATAATTTAAAAAATAAATAAAAAATCAATATTTTAAAATAAACCTTTTTCAAATTCACTACAATATTGTCACTTTGTTAAGAACTATTAAAGAAGCCAAACCATATTTCAAGAATTAAAATATTTCAAACAACTAGGTTTCAATAAAAAATCACAAGATTAAGAAGAATTGTTTCAAGTACATAACAACATCGAAGTTACAAACCAAAAAAATTGTCATCGATTACAAATATATGCAATTGATGTTTATATCATTTATCATAGAATATATATAATAGGTTAAAATCTAGAAGGACGGGAGATGGTATCCGAACATTATAAATCTATGGAAACAATTGAAGGTTAATAATTGTGCCAAAATGATTTAATTATTCACAATTCAAAAAAAACAAAAAAACAAAATAAAAATAAATAAAAATAATATATATATATATATATATATATATATATATATATATATATATATATATATATATATATATATATAATTTAATGATTAATAAATTAAATATATATGATAAAAGATAAAATAATTAATATTAAATAGAATTTCGTAATAATAATAAATATTTCACATAATTATAAATATCAATTATAAGTTAGAAAGGCCATAAAATTTAGCATTAGAATTGTGATATAAATATTAGAAAGAATGTGACTTTAACATATTAGTTTAAATTATATTTTTTAAAAATTATATAATAATAAATATATAATTAACAATATATATATATTATATATTATATATATATATATATATATATATATATATATATATATATATATATATATATAATTCTATAAAATTAATAAGTAATAATAACTATGTATTAATATTATTCAAGTATTTAAATTTATAAAATTGATAATCATAATAAAATATTAAAATAATATCATACATATGATGTAATATTAAATTAAATGTATATCATATAATAAATTATGCTAATTAATATATATATATATATATATATATATATATATATATATATATATCAAAAGTAAGTAGTTTTACTCTACTAATGATTGTATTTATAATGATTTTAAAAGGAAATAAAATATATATTTTAAATATGCATTTAAAATTAAAATGATAAAATATCTGTTTTGCAACGATTTGTAGGGTTTTATATTAGATATTTTGAGATATATACAAACAATCATTAGTATTTAATAGTATAAGTGTGAATTACAATTAACAAGAGTTATGATTAGATTTTAGTATCCCTTTTTTTTCTAAAAATTGAATATATAAATCTTAAACATGAAGTTCAAATTAAATGTTTAAATGTTTAAATTTATTTTGAAATATGTAAAAAATTTGAAAAATAAGAAATACATAAAAATATAAATAACGCGGAAAAAATAAGAATTCTATTTTTGAATCAAGAAATTTTAGAGGAGATAGAACTTTAATATAATAACATAAATATGTATTATAATTAACAACAATCCTGATATTATTTTAATACTTATTGTTAAAAAAAGTTTTTAAATGTTTAAATCTCAAACATAAATTTCAAATTAAATGTTTGGATTTTAAATTTATTTTAAAATATTAAAAAAATAAGAGATGGAAAAAATAAAAATAATACTGAAAAAATACGAACTCTATTTTTAGACGATTAAATTTTAAGGGAGCTGAAACTTTCCTGCACCTGCTTTCAGAAGTTTGTTGGCGAGTGGCAAAAATAGATATGGCTAATATTTTGACTAATACATTATTTCGAGTAATACAATTGTTTTTTTTTTCATGCTAATTTTATAGAAACAGTCGCTGGTTTTTCTCAGATAAGATTTCAAAAGCACTCGGGATCAGGTTTCCACTTTAAACCTCCTTAATTCTCTATGTTCTAAGAAATAATGTTGGTTCCCCGCTCCCGGGGTCCACTAGGTATCCTAGTCTTTAACAATTCATCTTTCCACGTGGTTGGAGGTTGCAGCTAAGTCAAAGATGTTGATTTCCTGAACCAGGGTAGATTACTAAGGCATCTAAGCCAGGCTCATACTCTAAATAATTATATTTAGTGTTGCTCCCCGAAGATTGAAAAGAGGATATTGAAGAAAACAGCTAGCTATCCCTCAAATGACCATACTTAATGGACACACAATCTGTAGTGCGGCTCTGAGCTAATATTAGGTGCCAAAACTAGTCGTGGAAGTCAAATCATTTCCAAATTTATTGATACCATGGTTTCAGTTGTCCCACAATGATGGTTATATAGGGTTATCATTAAAAAATGAGTCTGGAAAGTAGGATAGGTTTATATTTCATCAAATACACGATATAATGGGAAGAAACACCTACAGAATAATTAGAAAAGAAGAATAGTCTTGGCACTTATTGTTTGTACGTGTAACGTGATGCAATTTTCGTATTAAGATTTCAGAAGTAATAAAATTTGTTTCTCACAAATAATGACTATTTTTTCCGATAAAAACAACACAAGGCAACAAATTTACTCAAATATATTTCTCACAGGCAATACCATGTGACCAGAGCCTTTTATCTACAGGATTGACCTTCTCCTTGTCTAACGTCCGTCCTCCATAAAAAACGAAAACAGAATGAGGCAGTAACAAACGAGGTAAAGCCACAACTTACGGAAGCTCTTGCATACACAACGCAATAGTGGGCAAGATTGGGTTGATCAAATCTTGTTAATATCATTTTATTTTTCATAATAATATTCAAAATACCAACTACTTGATCAGCGTTTGCTTTTTTAGTTTGGCAGACTATAGTTGGTATTAAATTTTGATGATACATCTGATGTTTTTGGATAGTGCGGAGTAGTTTTTAAAATTTTAATATGAAAATAAACTTACTTTTTCATAGAAATTTGTTATGTCACATATTTTTTAATTAATTATATATTAAAAATAAATTATTTATTCATTTTTTTATAATATAAATTTTATATTTATATTTAGTAATATAAAAAAATAACTTATTTTTGTTAATGTTACAAATTCCAATATAAATTTAATTGATAGAGAGGACTATAATAATACTTAATGCAGCTGGTACTAACAATAAATTCAACCAAATAAATCATAGTTATTACAGCAACATGTAAGGAGCTTTAATAGCAATTCAGACAAGGTACAAAATGTTTTATGAAAATTATAAGAAGTGATACAAATGTTACATATTATTTGAAGACTTCCCTTGACTTGAACCAATTGTTAATAGCTTCATTCATGCATTCTCAGCAATACTTCCCTGTAAAAGAGATTTCTCATTCTCACCTTCTCTTCGAAAATGAGAGATAAAATAAAAAATATTTTTGGTTCTATTATATTTCAAAGCACCATCTATTTATCAAGATCACTGACAACAAACAATCTCCAAAACAATAAACTGCATAATTTATAATTCCATTGTCATTAAATTTTTTATTATTTTTCATTTTGTTGATTTTCAGCTTAGAATGATATCTAACATGAATATATTGAAAATGGCCTTTTTTATATAAAATGTTTATAATTATTTAATTAATGTGTATGAATAATAAAATTAATTACTTATAATTTTATAAATGTAAATAAATAAAATATTTATTTATTATACAATATTAAATTCAAATTAAGTGCACCTAATAATATAATGAGTAAAAATTATAAACACCACCAGAAAATACATGCAACCTTACCAGTAGGGACCACTAGAGTGTCTAGAAACATTATTAATGCTTTTGAAAGACCCATAAGTACCATCAACACAACCTTTATATATTTTGAGATGATTTTTAAAAAAGAGAGAGAAGAAGAAGTGGAGACATGGTGAAAATCCATAAACATGATAATAATAATCAATTTAGATCATTATTTGAGAAGTATATAAACATTTTAAAATAATATAATTTTATAATTAATAAACATTTAGGATAAATTTTTAATTTACATTTTCTTTACTTTAATGTATGTTCATAATTATGAAAACATAAAATTAAATATATGACTAATATTTAATTTTGAAAAAATGTATTTATAAAATAGAAGCCAATATACCTGAAAAATTACAAAAACATTATTATTTTTTTTTTTATGCACAAGCGTTTTAGTAATGAATATTAATAATATAATGAATTTTGAAAACTGACAACAAGATGCCTCATTTTAATGGCAGAAACATAAAATTATATCAAAAAATTGATGAAATCTAAAATTTAATAAAATTTTAAACAAAATTATGAATACAATATTTGATAATATTATAAAAAAGAGAAAAATAAATTTTAAATACTATTTGAAATAAATTTTTTGATTACAATCCTAAATATGATGTAATATCAATAAGAATTGGAGTTAGACATTCTTATCATATATAAACTTTGACAACTGAATTACAAAACATGAATACTATGAAATTTGTGTTAAATATCCTATTTAATATTGTAATTTTCTTGCCCTAGTATAACATGATTTTGAGTGTGATTTGTAGGACATAACTTTATCCTTTTGATATGCAGGTTGAACTTGTAAAACTCATATGCTAAAGAAAGTATTTGAATTAAGATATAAATTTACATTATTTGTGTGGCAAAGTTGTTCACAATTTAGCAGAATGTAGATTGAAAAAGGTTGCTGGTCTCTTTTTTACGTTCTCCCAGTAGGTTTCTTCAAGCTTAGTTGTGATGAAATTCACACGATAATTTGATTTATTACATAGTTGGATATACCATCGAAGATTATGTGGGATCTTTAATTTGGGTCGCGTCAATCAAAATACGTGATGGCATTAGAGCCAAAATATTATAACATGGTCTCCATAATCCATCTTCTTGTTCAATATAAAATTGACGACTTGATAATTAAAATAGTCTCCTTTGTAATTATTGATAAGATTTGGAATGCGATTTCTGATAATTAAAATTTAGAATACATTATTCACAAAATTTGAGTTTCAAGAGATTTTGAATCCTCACACATCATACATTGTTTTAGAGAAGCAAATAAAGTGGTAGAGTTTCTTATAGATGGAGGAGTTGATCAACAAGAACATATAAACATGTACACTATCCTTGTTGGTTGGCCTAGAACAGGAGTCCTAAGCTAAAGATCGTTCAGTTAAACCCAAAACATAAGCCCTCGAATGGTGTCTTCCCAAAATGCGAAGGTGTCGATTAATTTATATATATTATTATATGTCTATAATTCTTTAAAATCAACTCTGGATTTCAGATTTTTCGGGATCTCCTTTGGATGGTGGTAGATGTGATGATCGCCATGACGAATCAAGGTGTTTTTAAAATATTAGTTCGCTTTCAACTGCATTTATTGTGATTGGCCTCTCAAATGGCGGGGATAGCTTGAGATTTAAATTGACGACTTGCTAACATTTTGTCCAATTTTTTAGCGTTGAGCGGTGAAGGCAAGGGATTTCTTTGGTCTTGTTTCTTTTTCCCTATCTCTTCCTCCCTTGCCAACATGTGCCCTTCTAGATCGTTTCCGTGGCTATATTTGTATGGGCTTTATAGGAAGATGGCATTTAGATCAAGTATCACAAGGAGAGGCTGACAATTATCTTTAATGTCTAATCTCGTGATGTTCTTCAAGCCATCAAGGTTGTTCTGGGTATCGATTACATGGAGCGGTGCGATCAGTAGCTAATTATGTGGTTACCTCTATTTTACTATAAATCTAATGGCTTTGCTCCCTTGATAGATAGGATATCTCTATTTTACTATAAATATAATGGCTTTTCTCCCTAGAAAAGGTAGACGCCATACTAACTCTGAAAAAATCGTTAAAAAGGACCAACGTGCATGTCCGGTCAAGCCATTCAAGTCTTTTTGACACTGAAATCTCTGGCGACCTCGCAATTGCGCAGTGGGAAGTAAGGGAACTATTGTCTATGGTTCCTTTCAAAGAACTTGAATCGCACTTTATCAAGCTGGTAGATATTGTGCTTCACGTGCTAGGGCTTTCAGTGCAATGAACAGTTTCGATGGTGCAGTGGAAGCTATTGTCCATGTTAATTCAGCTTCCCTAGTGAAACAAATTCTTTTGTCTCATTACTTGGATAATAGGGCGTCTCAGTTGGCGACCAGGGATGCTAACAAACAAAGCTAGACTTGTTGATGGAGCCTCTAAGTATAGGCCAGAGCCTGCAGGTGGAAGTGTCCCCTCTTCTGGCATTGGAACATATTTGCAGCCCTTGCGGATGTATTGATTTTGGGTATAATGATGGCTGAAGCCATCTGATAGGCATTTTTTGAACACATGTAGTTGGGAATTTTGTCTAAGTTCGTAGTTTTCTTTTTTTTTAAAATTATTATTAGTTTTTTTCGAAATCCCTTTGTAGGTTCTAGGAATTAGGTTTCTACTGGTGTTTCCTCTTCGAGGTTTTTGGTTGGTTATATTTTGACATAACATTGTACTAGTTGTAATGGTAGCTGCAACTATGTGGTTCTATTATTTTTAATCGATCTTGAATGTTTATGTTGGGTCTTGTGCAAACCTTAACACTTTTTAAGTATATATAAGAATAATATAGGATTACATTTTTAATATATACTAAAATGTAATTTTGTAGGTATATATGTTATAAACAATAATTCCACGTATGGGCCTATGATGTATGGATTGTAAGATCAAGAAAACAATGTATCATATGGGTTGAATCTCTATGTGGACCAAGACTAATATCCCTTATATGGGTTTAAGATATAATAAATATAGCATCAACATTATAAAATATTGTAGTGCTTAATGTTAATATAGGTTTGACCCTTTTTATCACTATCAAAATGGTACATGGCACGAGTGTTGGAAGAGCAATAAATTAAATAAAATCATGTGTGTATGTGTGTGGGGAAACACAGTGATAACACAATATATTAGACCCAATTTCTGATTTTCCCTCATTCTCATAAATCATTCATGGGTACAATTAATATAAGCAATTCGTATCTTTTTGAACTTAGATTATGATTCTAATGATTACACGTTATTTTTATCTAATATACAAAGCCCTTTAAAAGTAGTAATCATAAGCATCAAATCATTATTTAATAATACTAATAATGAAATTAATATTGAAATATCTTCAACATTCCTTAAAGTTTAATTTTGTTCAAAGTTTGGTTTAAGTGGTTTCCATATGTCATTTATTTTACACACACTCAATGTTGTCATCATTGCCATCCCTACCCTCATATGGAGGTGCACACTATCACTATCCTAATAAGTAGGGCGCATCCTTTGGATGGAATTTGAATGAATATTAACTTTGAAAATTCCCATGAAGAATAAATATATATTATGCAAGGTAGATTTTATGACATATATTGTTAAAAAATAACTCGATATCCTCATGTAAATACACGTGTACATTATACAATCTTACTTGGAACAAGTAGTGAATAGAAAAATCTCAATGAATTTATCACATCTGAAGAAAAATATAATGATCCTTTTAATGATATTAATACACCTTTAAAAGGTTTTGTTTGTACCATATGTGTTTAGAATACTACTATTGCTACTATTCTTAGGTCTAAACATTTGGTTACACATGTGCTTCCCATCAATAGACATTCAAATTTAATCATTAAGTTCTTGGAAATATTTAATATTTATATATGTACCTTAGCATATTCTTCATTTGGTTAACTTTGAATTTATATGAGATCCTGATCCAAAACTCAGAAGCTTTGGTCGAAAGATAATTCAACAAACAAGAGAAACACAATAACAATAATGCTATCTTTGAAAAGAGATGTTTTATTAATCAAATTTGTCGATCCAAACATATATCTATCTCTGAGAAGAGATGTCTGATTTATATTTTAGGTTGCATCCTCATTTATACACATTTTGAAGGTAGGAGGAGGATGTGGAAGGTCACCAATCTCAAAGCAGATTAAGTGGATCAACTTCCATGATTCAAAACAATACATAATTCCAAGAATTATTATTTTTAGAAACTTACTATTTTTAGACTGCACTAATAAATTTGAAATTTGGGGCACTTCTATTTTGTTTTTGGGGGTCAAAATCCATTGAGAATAAATCATGCCATCTCACAGTGTTCCCCTCATTCTTATGTTTCAAATGGTTTAAACGGATAGTAAAACAGATCTATGGTGCAAAAGTTATGGCTCCTGGATGTTTTGCCACCAATTGGGGTAAAACCATCACCCAAATTGTCACATAAAATATTTCTCAGATCAGATCCTTCACTATTATATAAGTTGTCTTAAAATTAATTTGAACATCATTTAAACATTCTTATTTTACTTATATATCTTTGTTATCCCAATTCTAGCAGTCTTTGACCTTTGTAGGTAGGACCGCACTAGGTTGGATAAGGTTGCATTGTGTCCTTGTCTACTACTGTGCTCTTGTCCTCTACTCTCTAATTGTATCTTTTTGAATTTGGGATGTTTCATATTGGCAATCCTCTAATTTTATAAATATCAGTTAACATAAATATTTTAAATATTATTCTATAGAAGCACTTAAAGATCATTCAAAATACATCTAGCAAACACTTGGAATTTATACTACATATTAAGTAAAAATGCACTATCTTTCAAATTAGAGCATACAATTATTCTAAAAGTCATAGGCCAACTTTGATGTTATTTTATTACATGTCAAGTGCACTCATTATGAGACATTCAATTTAAACTATCTAGTTGCATTAATTTAGAAAATATGAAGATTCAAAAACTCATTTTAGGATCAATAACTACAACGACCTAAGGCCCTTTTAGGCTATGTAGGAAATACTAAAATCATGCAAGGATTTCTTAGAATAGTAAGTGTATACGCCAATCCTAATTCCCTCATTTTCTATTTGATCCTATTTAGATTAGTATATTGGATCTAGGGTTTGGAATTTTAATATTTTGTGTAGTAAATAAAGGCAAACAATCACTAAATTTGTGATCCAAGATAGTCATAGGTACATGAATCAAAAAGACAATTACATAGTCAACCAAGATGCAGTCACAATCAATAAACAAGGTCATAGTGGGACCATATCCTCATAGCGAATCGATGTCCCAACATAATTCTAAAAAAATGTTTTAGTTGTACCATATTTCAGGGGTCATTTTAGTTAGTTTTCATAAAGATTTAGCCTACATAGTCATCATAAATTTATTTTTTTCTATGTTTTCATATATATTTGTCATTTTACAATTTATAGGTCATTAACGATTCTATAAATAATTGTATTGTACATTTAGGCTATGTACATTATGTAACCTAAAGCAGTTTCAATAGTTTAAGTGTTTTATTAAATTAAAATTATAAATCAAACTAAAACACATTTAAACATTATGGTGAACCCTTATTTTTTATTTTAAAAACTAATTTATATTATATAGATTGTTGTCTTGGACTTTTTAAAAATTTATGTAAATTCCTAACACTTAAATAAAATAACCTTAAACATTGGATATACATATAAAACCATGATTCAATCTTCTTTGATCTTGGATCTTAACCTTACAATAAAAAAGTGTATTTTCACTTTACATAACATTTGACACTAAAATTATATATATTGTTATGTTAGATTTAATTTTTTTCCATCTATACACAAAAATATTTATATATTTTTTTTCTATTATATTTTTTATTTTCTTGTTGGTAGCTTATAGAAATTATGTGCTAAAAGTTTTAAAACTACTAAGTGACTATTGTTACAAGACAAGTGGTGATATGTTATATAGAAAACATGATGTGAGGGGTGATGCCCTAATACTAAATTCATTCTATAATGCTCGATATGAATTATAGTTTCCCCAAACCTCACTTTATATCAAAAATGCCTAGGCTCCCTTTTTTATACAATAGGACACCTATTTTATTTTTTTGTTTTGTGGTTCACCTAAGAGGATAATATCTTGTAGGGATGTTACTCTAATTAGACACTTGTAGATGAGACTATGGTCTAAAAGCATAGTTTAGTCTTTGAAGTTAGTGCTATGAGATATTGGGGTGAGACTAATCTAAAAATGAGATAGTATATTAGAGATCCCACAAAATCATTCAAACCTTTGCCTAGTTAACCCTTTATACCTTATTTTCTTCTTGTATTGTATTTATAATGGGATCAATAAGTGATATTTTTATTAATATCCTAAATAGAATTATACAATTTCTTGGAAAATATTTTCCAGTATGCTTTTCATTACATATATGCATGGTTAAAATTCAAGGGTGCTAAAATATTTACCTTAGAACAATCACAAATACATTGTGCTTCATATTTTTATAATACAAAATATGAATTTCTCCCCATAACGAATAACACCTGCCAATATTTGATTTTCATGACTCTTGTAAAGAATGCCAATATAAAAACATATCTTATATGAGGAATTATGTATTACAATTTTACCTAAAAATATTAAACCTCCTTATATTGATACTTACTAATTCTCCCTGATAGATAGAAGAATGCACTTATTTTTAAAAGTAAGATATTCCCACATAACATACTATTGACCAATATTTATTTAACCCTATGTTTTTGTATAAGGATCTTAAGGGTTTAGGGTTAATAATATAGAAATGAATAATACTAATTGTGAAACTTTGATAATAGAAAAATATGTTAAATTTATTATATTGAGATATGCCAAAAATGGAAAGTAAAACTATACAAGATATTAAAATGATAATGAAAATAAGATAGTCAACTAGTTTTGATGATAATAAATATATAGATTTGGATTATGTAGGAATTATATTGGAAACATATTTTGGATAAATCATCAAATTCTATAAATTTTACTTTTTTAGTCTTCGAAACTTACTTCAAACTCATACAGTTGTGTCGATGTTTTAGTCTAAACTAGACATAGGGTGCTCTATAGGGTAATATTCTAGGTTCTATGTCATTCTCACTCTAGTGTTCTCATATTTTGATCATGGGCTCTCACTTATCTGTAAAATAAAAAAACCCTAGTTTTTCAACATCATAGTGGTTAAGGGAAAGAGGGTTATTGAGATCATAGTGTAGAGCTAACCTAAAAGACAACCTTTCAAAAAATTGTATGTGTTCTTTGCTTCATCATGAACTACTTTTCTATCAAATTGTCATGGTCTCCCCAATAACATATGACATGCATCCATCAGATTAATATCAAACCATATTTCATCATTATAATTTTTTCCTATAGAAAACTTGATTAAGCAACTTTTATCTACTAGAACGTCATTCCATTTATTAAAACATGAAATATGATAAGGGTTAGGATGTTTTCTACATTGCATATTTAGTTTCTCTATCATTTTTTAGAAACCATATTTTCACAACTACCACTATTTATAATTACGTTGCATACCTTTGCACCTGAAGTACATCTTGTTCAAAAAATATTTGATCATAGCCATGCATCACCACCTTATTTATTATGCACTTATTAATTCCTTGGAACAATCATGGTTCTTCTCATCATGAGATTCTCTCCAACATCTACTAGTACAACTTTAGTATTATGCTCTTCTATTTCAGCGTTAACTAGATTTACTCTTGGATGATCTTCTTACCTTTTTTCTTTCTCTTGACGGTTTGGACACAAAAATAATTTATACAATTATTATTTACATTTATAATAGACATAAGATTTGCATTGATTCGTAAACCATCCTCTATCACCATGGTAACTTCATCCTATTTAAAATCCTCTTCTTCATTGTTATTTTTGAAATCCTTACTTATTATCATCTTGCCTTTCTGCATGACATGATGATTCACGTTTATAGGCATTAAAGCCACCTTTTGTATTATTAAACCCTCCTCTTCTTGGAATAGTAGATGTCCTTGTGAGGTTTTGTCTATTTTGTTTTTCTTCTACCTTTAAAGCTAATTGATAAGCCTCCTCCATGTTAAGTATTTTATGCATGCTTTATTCATCTTGAATATAAAATTTTAAATTATTTACATACCTTACAGCCATTTGCTTTTCTGTTTCATAATGATCCAGTTGTATAAAGAGTTTGTGAGACTCATCTGTATACTCTTGTATCCTGTGATCTTTATACCTTAAATTTTGAAATCTTCTATTTAGGGATTGTGCATAATCCATAGGAAGAAATTTATCCCTCAACTTTTTATCCATATTTTTCCATAGATTAATCTTCTTTTGACCTTTTCTCTGTCTCTCTGTTTGTAGTTGATCCTACCAAATCATTCCATGTCATTTCAAATTCATGCATGCAAACTTTACCTTATTATCTTATCTCATAGTCTTCCACTCAAAGAAATTATCCATGCTATTCATTTAATGTATCAACTCTTCTAGTTTTAAACTACCTCCATAATCTAAAACATCAACCATCATTCCTTAATTTCTATATTTTATAGCCTGAACCATCCTCTCTTCTATCGATGGTGGTTTCTCTTCTTGTTCATCTTCTTGATAAATTTTTTCATTACGATCTGTGTCTTCATCCTCACCACCTTATCTTCTTTATTGATTGGTGATAATCTTTATTAATTTTTGAACTTACATATGTATCTATTGTATATTCTCATTTATCTATGTAACACCTCCTTGTTCTCTCAACATTCTTTACTCCTCTAAAATTTGAACTTTCTTTGAAACTAGATAATGAACCCAAAAACTATCAAGAATAAGAAAATTACCAATAGGCTAAGATCTTAAAATAATAGTCATAATTGATTTCTATTTACTGATTTTAAATAATTACAAACCTTAACCATGCTTAAATAAGTTTGAACTCAAAATTTATAGTTGACATGCAAAAATTTGAAAAATATAAAATATAAAAAAAATGTATGTTTTTAACAGTTACTATTTATAGTAATTTTTCTATGCATGCATGCGCAGATCTAACAATTTCTTGAACTACATTAAATACTAAAATTATCTTATGGGATGAAATTCAACTAAATTTGACTTTGGGTTCTAAAAATAAAAAATTCTTTAAAAAATTATAAAACATTTAGTTTGGACCATCAAGTGATCACGTTTGGCCTCCAAAAAATATCAAAATCAAATTTAAGTAGATAAATTTCCTTAGAGTAAATTCAAACATTCCAATACGGTTTTTCTGGTGTGTGGAAGAACTCAAATGGAGTTACAAGTCAAAAGTTGCCCTCCAGAAGGTTTGCCTATTTTTTTACATCACAACTAAAAAAACTAAGAAGCATCTGTAAGGACAATCGTGGATTGAAAAACCACAATTTTACCTTGAGTAAAAAAATATAGGAGAGGAAAATATTGGAATATGTATTTTTCCCCTATGGTACATTTCTATCCTTCTCCCATTTAATTGTTAGTTTCAAATTTGGACCCTCTCTTATAGTATCATCTATTTTTTTAAAATAGTTAACGTGAGTATTTTTCCATTTGAATTCCAATATAGGCACATTCAATTCATCCATTATACCAATCTAAAATTTTAAGATATAGGCACACTTGTACTATTGTTCATTGACCAAAGCTTTCATGCTCTTCGCAATTATTATTCTAATCATTTCGATCATTTCTTAACCAATTCCAAGCCTATTTTATCCAATCCAATCCAAAGCAATGCATGTTATGGGATTCAATCCTTATTTATATGCAATCATATAGTCCAAGAAACAAAATCATATAAAAAAATGTAAGTGGGAGAATTATGTGGGATTTAAATACCTATTAAGAGTATTCAATACATATGCAAAGTTCAGTCATCACAAGGGTGATTAGAGTTAGCTCAACCCATTACAGTTCCCCCATTTTGCCATTTGTAGCTTCTCAATCATTGTAAGTTCTATTAGCATTTTAACTTTGAAAAATATTTGTGATGGTGCTCTTGACACATCCATAGGCCAAATCTCTACATTTAGACCAAATTTAATATGTTGCAAATAATTATGAACTTGGTTCCTATTTTTTCACAAAGAAAAGACTAATCAACAAAAGAAGTTATAGTGGTCGTCGATCATATTCATATTTTGATCATTTTTTCAATCTCAAGATTCAATATTTTTTTGGTGAAATTTCAATGTTAGTTCCTATTTGTTAGTTTTTTTATATATGTCAACTTCACAAAGTAAGATTTCATAAAAACCCCAACTAATTTTTTCATTTCATTCATAGCTAATCTTATTTCATTTGATTGAAGTTCGTTGAAAATAATATTTTGCTTTAATTTTACTTGTCAAATTTTTATTTATAACATTCTTGTATGTTCCATTAAATATATTTATATTATGGTAAATCATCACATCAATTTTAATTTCAATAAATCAAATATTTCATATTTGGCTTCCAATGTTTCTTCTTCTAACTAACCCGAATAAACTCATAAAAGATGGAAAAAAATAAGTCAACTACAAGAATAATAAAAATAAATATCAGGTAGTCTATCATCAAATACAAATAACTATAAGGGAAATATTTTAACTTAAAAATAAATAAAATCTATTAATCATCGAATAAAGTCAAATCTTAAAAAAATAATAATAAAAATAAAAAAATAAAATAAAATCTAAACATCCACAACAATTGAAACTATAATAATAAAAATAATATTCCTGAATGTTAAATAAATCCACACGCTTAAAAAATAATAATAATGCACCATACAAACAATAAAAAGGATTTCCTCATGAATGATTTAAAATAGTTGCCTGCTACATTGTTTGCATTGTGAATCTATGTTCCCAACTACTTATTTCCTATTTTA